>JAGDQP010004890.1:51250-82030 GCA_022664845.1 Lepisma saccharinum | reverse complement strand
GTAAAACTTTGGTAAACTTTATTTTTATATGGGCCAGTCTGGTAACTTTGGACTTCGGCCCGTCACGATTTGCCTTTAGCTATTAAAATCCACACACATGCCCCTGCCAAGACTCGAACCCGGGATCTTCAAGTCGATGACCTACCGCCGCAGACCACTGTGCCACCCGGCCGGCTCCTAAACACTGTGTGCGGATTATTATTTTTTGCAAGTGTGAAGTTTAGATAAACACGCTAATTTTTTTTATATTTCGATAACCGGTATAATTAGTATTCAGAAACGTTTTCAAGGGTGACTAGTGCTGTACTAACGAGTGACCAATAAGGAATTTACATTGTTAGTCAGTCGCTGGTACAGAGCTAGTCACTCCAAAAAACGTTTCTGAATACGGCTGCTCCGCCAGGATTTTCAGTTTCGGGGGGGTTGTAAAGTCAAAATTGGGAGGGTGGAAGTGAAGTTTTGTATGGTTTCTATCTATTTTTCATAGCAAAAAATTTAAAGTTGGTGGGGGATTGTCGAGGCTGTGGGGGTCTGGTGGAATCACTGGCTGCCCGTCTCTGCGTTTTTCCACTTCGAACACTGGAACTGACTGCTGCCATTGAAAATTTCATGAATATATGAAGCCAGGGAGCGGAGAGGACACTTAATGTCCACTTGCAGTCTAAATCAGTATGGACCAAATTTTCGGTTCTAAGTTTTTACATTCTTTTCTTTAGTTCACAATGGTTCGCCGTGTCCTCAAATCTTGTAACGTTAATTTAACGCATCATGTACAAAGTACAATGATGAAATTTCGCACAATGACGTAAGTCGGATAAAATAAATAGTATTAATAGAGTCGCGAATGGCACAAAACCTATTAGATCTATAGACGAGACATTAAAGTACCAAATTTTTACCAGATAATGTACATTTACATAAAGTAGATATGAAGGAGTACCCGATTTTAATGGCCGCCATCTTGAATTATGATGCCATGTTGAATTTTTGCAGTACTTGCTGCAGAACGCTTTTTCTCGAGAACCATTCGGCCGATTTCCATGAACTTTTTTGTTTGTTTCGTAGCTAAAGTGCCGTAATTAACTAAAGATATGTCATAGGTGTGACAAGTATATATCTTTTACCCAGTATGAACACTATTTTCTCAATTTACGATTATTATTTTTTTATGATTTTAATTACATTTATAAGAAAACGGTCAATGATATCAAAATGACTCTTCTATTCATCTTTGTGGAGCATTTCATTGCTTTTAATTTGCCGTTTACAGAAAGAGATTCGGCTTAAAAGTGCCCGCGATATTAACGTTTATGTTCAAGTGCGTGCTGTAATTTTTTGCTGTTATGCGGTATATGGGTTACCATATCAGTACGGGATACCATTCCGATTAGTACAAGATTGAGTAAATTTATATACAGTCCTTTTTGAACTCCATTGAATAATATTTGAAGTTATTTCTCATGATTAATGAAACAAGTGAGTCCTCGCAAACTGAAGTTAGTATTCACTCATGTGGAGAAGAATCGAAAGCGCAAGTCATTAACGCCCCCCTCCCGCCACACACACACCGAAGCTACGATATTTTCGCACCCTGGTAAGAGCATTACGTTATAAATAAGATAGCAAAGAACTAAGTGTGAAGTAAAATGACAAGGAACTGGTGAAGTTTGAGATGAGAAATATAGGATCGTACCAGACCGGCGCATTTTATTCGAGATCGGAAATGCAGTTCTTGGAAAGCGTATAAAAAAAAGAAGGTCGCTACACAAATTAGCACATGGTGATGGTAACGCTGAAAGGAAGAAGAAGAGACCTGGAGGAGTTAATTCAGAGAAGACGGAAGGGCGCAAACTGATGGGCAATTTTAATGCAATAGTATGTGAAGGACAATTAGAATAGTAGGAAAATACGGGTTTGGAGAGGGAGACTCGACAGTTCAGAGATTAGTTGATTTTCGTAACCAACATTTAATAGTGGTGGGAAACTTGTGGCTTCTTTTTTTGTCTCTGCTGGTGGTTTAAATGAGATAAAAGGAGATATACCTGGACACGCCCAAATAACGAGAAGGTTTCAGATCGACTTGCTGCTAATTCAGGGTAGGTTTAGAAACTGTTTAAAAAATGTAAAGCCTCTTTCTCGTATTCACTCTAACCATTATTTGGCATTAATGGAGATATAAATAAAACTGAAAAATGTAGGTACAGGAAATACAGGGACGATAAAGTTAGTGCTGGTGATGTTTAAAAACGAGGAGATGAAAAATAAATTTGTGGGAAATTACCAAAATTCGGTAGAAAGAAATGGAATCACTAATAGTCAATGAGTTTTTGAAAGCATTGTTTGTTTAAAACAGCAGAAGTAATAGGATACCATGAAGAAGAAAAAAGCAAGTCAAATGTCGACCAAGACGGGGATTTTGGTCTGGTCGCCGTAGGAGCCCGACTAGTAGTCAGGAAATAGCTGGAGGAAGATCGGTCCTGACCTGTTACGTGGCGTTTGGTCGTCGGGCCATTTTCCGGATCGTCGTCGGTCCCCCGACTTGCAGACATATCAGGTGTATGCATAAGTTTTTGCCGGTTTTTGTGGTAAAGAAAACACGTAATTTTCAAGGGAAATTAATTTTGTTTTATTCAAAATATTGGCCATCGGCTTCTACACATTTCGCCCATCTTTTAGGTAATTGATGCATACCATGGCAGAAAAACTGCTTGTTTTTTGCGGCAAACCATTCGTCGAGCCATTTTCCAACGTCTTCGAAATTGCTGAAGTGCTGCTCTGTGAGCGCGTGCCCCATTGATGCGAAGAGGTGATAGTCAGATGGCGCCAGGTCTGGGGAGTACGGCGGGGCGGAAGGATGTTCCATCCAAGCGATTTCAAGGTGTCTTTCACTGCTTTTGCTGTGTGAGACGGCGCATTATCGTGTAACACAATCACTTTGCAATGTCTTCGGGCCCATTCCGGTCGTCTTTCGATCAATGCGTGATTTAAATTAATCATTTGTTGGCGATAGCGTTGTGCATTAATAGTTTCGCCGGCCTTCAAGAGTTCATAATACACAATACCGCTCTGGTCCCACCAGACACAAAGCATGGTCTTCTTGCCTAAGCGATTTATCCTTGGTGTTGAAGGACCGGCTTCGCCAGGTGAATGTCACGATTTTTTCCGCTAAGGGTTTTCAAAATAAATCCATTTTTCGTCACCCGTCACAATTCGATACAAAAAGGATTTTCTTTCGTGGCGTTGAAGCAGCATTTCACAAGTGGCTTTGCGATTTTCCATTTGACGTTCATTCAAATTGTGTGGGGCCCATTAACCCAGTTTATTGATCTTCCCCATTGCTCGTAAACGTCTGCTGATTGTTTCTTGTGACACATTTAATGCTTTTGCAAATTGCTGTTGAGTTTGAGTTGGGTCATCCTCCAATAACACCTGCAATTGCTCGTTTTCGCACGTTTGTGGTCTACCAGAGCGCGCAATGTCTTTCACATTGAAATCACCACTTTTAAATTGTCGAAACCATGTCTCACATGTTCTAATCGATGGAGCGTGTTCACCATATGTTTCTACCAGCACACGATGACTTTCAACAGCCTTTCTCTTTTGATTAAATAAGAAAAGCAATGTGTGCCGCAAATATTCTTTTTCAGGCACAAACTTCGACATGATCACTGAACGATAAAACAAAGACGCTAGTGTTTGGCGGACTCAATTTGTGTGTGTTTATAGTTTAATGTCAGACGAACAAAATGACGTATGTGTCAAATGAATACGCTGCGTACTTTTTGCTGGCGCCATCTCTTAGGTAAACCGGAAACTACTTATGCATACACCTGGTAGGAGTGAAACCATGCCCAGTCCCCGCCCGCCGACGTCGGCTCCTTGTCACGATTTTTCACACCCGACGTTTTCCTGACCGACTTCTGTGAACAAAAGCCGACGTCGGACCGGCGTCACCCGGCTTGCTAGAAATAAATAAAACAGAATAGGTTACAGACGAAATGTTGAAGAAAATGAAGGAGAGAAGAAAATAGAAGCGTATGAATACAGAAGAAGGTTAAAAGATGCTCACGAAACTAAATAATGAACTTCGAGAGAACAGAAAGATATGATCTGATGTACAAGGAAGATAGAAGGATGTAATTTTGTACGAAAGGGAAGCAAATCAGTTTGGTTGTTTGAGAGCAAAAGTGGTGACCTCATCAGTGATCGGAAAGGTCTATTGGATAGATGGATAGAAGACATAGAAGAACTGTATGGAACGTCCACATACATAAAGTATAAAAGAAGAAAAAGAAGTAAGTGATGATGATAAAAAGAGTTCATAACCCTAAGAGAAGAATTGGAGAAGGCTTTTAATGAGATGAGAAATGGTAAAGCAATGCATGTGAATGCTATTCCGATTGAATTGATAAAAGAAAAGTAGAGAAAGGAAAAAGTTAAATGCTGCGACTCTGGGGCAAAAAATGGACTCAGAATAATGCTCAAGCGAGATTTTAGAGCCAGCAATGATTCCACTGGAAAAGAAGAAGCATGCACGAAGATGTGAAGAGTACCAAACCATGAGTCTAATAGCACACTCAGCGAAGATTCTTCTACGAATATTAAACTGAACACTATACGAAAGGGTGAATACAGAAATTGAAGAGGAACAGTGTGGAATTCGAATTAGTCAAGGAACACGTAAAGGAACGTTATTGGTTTGTTAAGAACAATAGCGGGGGGGGGGGGGGGGATACGTAAGGTAAGGAAATATACGTAGTATTGGTTGATTTGGAAAAGCCATTCGTTCGAGTCAACTGGAAAATCTGAATGCAGGTGCGGAGAAGACTTACAAAGTACTTGTATCTCAATCAGAGAATAAGGATAAAAATAGACAACGACTTATCAGAACGAACAGCAATAAGTCGAGGAGTGAACCAGGGATGGAATATGAGTGATTCTCTGCCAACTTGATTTTTTTTTAGTTCTTACTTCCTCTGTTGCCTATGTATGGTATATTCTCTGTCTTTTCATGTTTCTCGCAGATATTTAATGTACTTCTACCTTATAATTGAAACCGAACTGTAAATAAGAGAAACAGACTCATTTAAAGTTATAAAATATGTAAGAAATGTCATTGTTCTCCCTTGTCCAAGTAACGATTTCCCGTTTTCATGCACACCTAAAACAAAAGACGGTTATGTTGAATCAAAATATGTAAGTTGATATCGCGTTGTTTTGCAGTTTACTAGCAGTTTGAATATTTTTAATGTTTTCTTGAATTACTATAGTTCACGAGTGCCACTGCAGTACCCTTCTCGTGCTGCAAGTTGCTTTGCTGCCTAAACCAAAGTACATTTAATCATTTTTATTTGGTATTAATTGTATTTTAAAATGATACCTTCATACAAGCTTCAAAAACAGCCTTTGTTATCTTGTAGTTGAAAAATGGTTAGTTTGTCATTGCTGTCCCTTCCCTGAATACAGGTCACACAAAGCTTTGTTAAAAGTGTCGGTGCAGTGACCCTGAGGTATTCATGTAATACAATGGCAACATGTCTTTCCTTTATTAGAAGGGAGAATACCTGTTTGTAAGAAACACAACGATCATTTTGAAATCTTTTAATTTTGCTATTAAAGAAACGACACAGCTCTATGTTATGAAACAAACTTTTCAGAATGTTCGTACTACAGTGAATTTTTATTTAATAAACTGTAAGTAAGCATTCAAAAATTATTTTAAGCAAATGGTGATGATGATTATTTGCCATGTCAGCATTTTCTACTGTTGGTAAATGTCAAATATAAGTTCAAAATTTACAACAATAAGACACAATAATGCAATCAGAAATTTATTTTGAAATAAAATATTTCATTATTTCGATTTATAGCGTAAGTTTACTTTGTTACTATAGTGTAAGCGTATAGTTCTTTTCATCACATTTTGAAACCTATAACAGATAAAAGGTGCATATCATTGCTACAACTTTACAATGTTTACTTATCAGTGCTGTCTCTTATCCTGCCACAGCTATCCCGGACTAGTTTCTCTCCGTTCCCAGATTAGTTTTTACTCCTATTGTAAAATTTAACAGTGACGACACTGAGTCACTGATGTGAAACCAAGCCAATATCGCCAAGTAAACATCACACTATCAAACTAAGGTAATTTACTATTACAGGGAAAATAAAACTATACCAAAAAAATCTGTAAGATTATTAATATTTTTTGCTTTTCAGTCAAGTTTAAATGACTTTTTGCTTTAAAATATATATCTAATTTCTAGATACTATAATATTGGTATAACGTGAATACTATAATTTTAGTTTAATCACAACTATTGAATTATGAATTTCATTTAATTGTACTGGTTGTAAAATGCAAGAGGACAGCTGTGGCAGAATTATACTTTTTTTTTTTTTTGAATCCTGTGCCAAACTACGTGATCGAAAGCCATTTTAAGAAAGAAAGTTCTAAGTTACCAAAACAGATAACAATGACCCCATCTTTAAAAGTTTATTTTTCACTTTTGTGGAAAACAAAAATCAAAGTTGGGAGAGAATCACCTTATGTTTTAGGGTACTAGTCGTGCTATTTTCTATCATATTTTACTCCCTATTATCGTAACTTACGAGATAACTATTTAGAGCATTTGATACTCATTTACTGAACTTACTAAAAGATACATTTTTGAATCATCTGCAAATTACAATTTGTAGAGATTGTTTATTCCTCTGGAATATCGTTTACAAACACTAGGAAATACAATGATCCCATGCTTGAACAGTGCGGAACCTCTGGCGTTACTAAATACTCTACAATAATAATACCATCTGAACAACCAACTTCAGGGCTCGCTATTATCCTGCAGAGTCCTACTCACGTCAACCAACTTGCAATGTTTTAGCAGGATTGTCATTATCCTATCAACCAAGAGCGCCGATCCCGGGGGAGGGCTTTGGGGGCCCTGGCTCCCCAAAAATTGAAATGAGGCCCCCCCTATGCTAAGTTGAAGTAGGTTCTTCTATTTCTACAGTACATGGTCATTCGTTTTCCCCTTCTACTAACGCATATCTCCCTTTGGCAAATCTATTTCATTGATAAATCCCACATCTGAATGGGTTGCCCCACAAAACAAACACCTGAATGGGCCCCACAAAGTTACACAGAAATCGGCGCCCTTGCTATCAACCGATATCGACATAGTTTTAATAGGGACGCTATTATCTCCATCTCTGTCCCAGAAAGTTGTCCTTGACAAAGAATATGCCATCACTTCCCTCAGATTTTAAATAGGTTTATATCACAGATACGAGTACAACTCTGAAATATGACTTTAAATAAACATATTTTTGAAATTTCTTTCTATTCCTAGGAACGCACACTGTCAGATGGATACGAGGTAACATTACCATTGCTGATTCTAATGGAACAGTTGAACCTCCAGATAGAATGAAGATGTGGGGGAACAACACCCTCGAAGTGTTTAATCTTCAGGCTTTAGATACAGGAGACTATATATGTGAAGTTGTCCGATGGCAACCTCTGAGGCAATTTCACGCCATCGAAGTGATGTGTAAGTATATTAAAACTGTCTTTCTTTAATGTTTTGACTTTTATATCTCCCGTTGCTTGGTTTATCAATACAGATACAAGGACTGGAAACTCGTACGGGCCATTTTAACGTCACTGCTCAAATGGTGCAAAATAATGTACACATTTTAGATTAACAACAATTCAGCCATTAAGCTTGATTAACTTAGTTATAGCATAGACCTAATAATAGATAGACTTAGCACGCTTCCCCATTTCTGGCTGCGCTAAAACTAATGTTTTTTTTTGTTCAGAGCACGTGATTTTGAATCCATCCGCTAGGTAGCTCTTCCATAGACGTCATATTTTACTGAGGTCTATGGCAGAGCTACCTACCGGATGGATTCAAAATCACGTGCTCTGAGCAAAAACCCATTAGTTTTAGCGCAGCCAGAAATGGGGAAGCGTGATAAGTCTATCTATTATGAAGTCTATGGTTATAGTTCTGTCGATAAGCTGAACTATAATTAGAAAGCCACACAAAGTATACCAGTGGTGATGATACTAAATCATTGCATTTTTTTCTTTTACAAGTTGGTGGTTCATAAGTGAATTTGGAGCCAATGCCCATTATTCAGTGGCGAAGATTGTTTATGAGCGTTATAATTACTGGTCATATTTTGAAAATGAAGAAAAGACACTTACGCAGAAGTCACTATATCGCAGGCAGTTAGTAAAAAGACAATGCATGGACTTCAGCGTAAGGCCTCGTTCTCTTTAGTAAATGACACTTCCTTTTTCAGAAAGAAACAGAGTCCTACTTCCTATTGGTTGATTACCGACTTGGCTAAATGGATTTGTTTCACTGTTGTGGAATTCGCGATTCACTTCAGTTATTTGTTACCAATCTCAATGATCCTCTACACTAAAACTTTGATGTTTTTATGTCACGTTCAGAAGACTGAAGCACTCATCTGACCAAAATAAACTAAGTTCTTTTTCTTCTTTAGATACAATACATGTTAGATTGAAGTTCTGCATTAAGTGCATCAACACACACCTGTTAAAATAATTATACCTACCTCACAGAGTTATTAACACGTCACACATTGTCACTACCATTATAATTTGTTTGTTAACAGAATCAGAAATACAGCAAATACACTTAAATATCATCCATGTACAAAGTGCTGTGTATACAATAATTCGAATACTTAGAAATGATAAATTACTGTCTATCCATTAGCGTTGTCTATCATACTGAACTTATTCGATTTCTTCTGAAGGTTTAAAATAAATCATATTAAAATAAAATATATCAAAATTATATGTATATTAACATATATACAATTACATGTATATTTAAACAATGCCATCCAAATTCAAACAAGCCAAATTCAATATTGGTGAAGTTAATTATTAACTCTAATTGAATTGTCATTTAAAAAAGCTATTTCTCTACTATGAAAATTTTTCCAGAAAGTTAAAAAAAAAACTTTTTTTTTTGTTAAACTCAAACATCCAAAAAACATTAGTACATTTTAAAGTACTCTGTTAGTCTTATGTAATATTATTCTTATGATAATTTTATGAGGGAATTTGTACAAACATGAGTAGATTACATTTTATATAAAGCTCTGATTTAGGAAAATTATGGGGATATGACGTTTTCGAAATGGCTGTTTCCCTGTTTCAATTGGTCTTCTTCCAATATTTAAAAGAATGAATAAATTTATCCATTTATTTGGAAGTTTGAAACAAAGAAATAAGTTACTTTTTGAGATGAAAGAAGACCAAAAGAAGTCCGATCTTCAAGAAAGAGAAACATATTCGAAATCTACGCGGTATTCACTTAAATTCAGGCACACACAGGCTTATACATGCGGAAAGAAATACATCGTACAAACCAAGAGAAATATTTATAAAGAGCACACGAACATAACCTGGCAAAAGTAGGAGAGTACAGGATTGTCGAAGCATATATATTGAGAAATCGTAAGGTCAAACCAAATCAGTTTATTAAACAACAATTCAGCTACACCATTAAACATAAGGGAATCATTTGTTATATTGAAATCAGAGGATCCAATTAATGACCATATAATCTTCTTGAAAACTTCCCCTGGAAGGATTGAACTTCTAAGTTACAGTTTATCAGGACTAATATATATAATTGAATTTGCAGTTAACCTTTGATTACATACAAAGCCCGCCATCCGGTGATGTCACAGCATCATGCTCTACCTGAACCCATCCCCCCTTTCTTAAATTTCCTCTGACTTCTAACTATGGCACTTAGTGTACCCGAAGAGGAACGATTAGATTGCACGAAATATTGTTAAACTTTTTTTAACAACATATCTAGATAGGCCTTTCCGATTTTTTAAACTTCTTGTATAATTACTAGTCACGTGTTATCACATACTAACAAAATAACCACTGGCGTAACAGGCCTATAGGTCCTGAGCCTGCCCCAACGCCATCTGTCCGTGTTTGGTGGAACTACGTCCACCTGAGTAACGGCTGTATGGTCAGCACTGCGCGTACCTAACCACAAACAGGCGTATCAGGGGCTTACCAGACCGTGTTATCACATACTGTTCCAGTTTAACATGTACCTAAACTTAATGTTTGTATTTCAGCACCTTTACAAAACTCGTGTATTCAACTAATTATTAAGATAATTATCTAATCCAGTCCCAATTCCAGCAAGTAGATAATTATCTAATTCCAGTAAATAAAGATAATAATTATCCTAATTTCAGTAAATAAAGATAATAATTATCCTAATTCCAGTAAATAAAGATAATATTATCCAATTCTAGTAAATCAACATAATAATTATCGAATTCCAGTAAACACAAATAATAATTATCCCAATTCCATTAAATAAAAATAAAAAAAATATCCAATTCCAGTAAATAAAGATAATAATTATCACAATTCCATTAAATAAAGACAATAATTATCCCTATTCCAGTAAATAAACG
Source organism: Lepisma saccharinum (assembly GCA_022664845.1). Lineage (NCBI taxonomy): Eukaryota > Metazoa > Arthropoda > Insecta > Zygentoma > Lepismatidae > Lepisma > Lepisma saccharinum. The sequence continues at coordinate 71,527 of JAGDQP010004890.1, read as the reverse complement.
TCATAATTATCCAATTCCAGTAAATAAAGATAATTATCTCAATTCCAGTTAGTTGAGTAGTGTTTATCTTGAACTTGGGACATTCATGAATTTTAAATCTAGCGCTGGATTCAGAAAACCGAATAAGAATTTGTACAGTGATTTTAAATTTGTTAACACTAATTGTGATTTTGTTGCCTCGGCAGATCCTCCGTCAGTAGAAGCTGTTCCTCCTGAAGGAGTGGTTGTGGTTAAGCTAGGAGAAGAAGCAAGTCTTGGATGCCAAGCTCAAGGTTCTCCTCTGCCAATGATTTCTTGGAATAAATTGGTAATTTTTTTTATTTGTCTTGAAGTTAAGTTTCAATTAACAATCTTTGTGTAGTGCAAGTGCGAAGATAGTTCAACATAGTTGTAAAGATTTATATTTCACCATTTATAAACTGATATGACACCCGTCACTAGATTATTAGCAGCACTGTTTTTACTAAGGTGAATTCTGGTTTATATATACAGTGCATGTGTAAGAGAGAGAGAGAGAGAGAGAGAGAGTTCGATCAGTGTTAGTTATTTACATACTATTTAAATTACTTCATTTAATCAAGGGTTAGTATGCATTGCTAAGAGTGTAAACAAATTGATACTAAGAAACAAGTAACATAACAATAAATTGCTAAATATAATAAGAAACACGAAGAGCATTCCAAAAGTACTGCAAACTACGCATGCGCAATCAGAGGGATGATGCAATCGTTCCAGTGTTTTATTTGCGATTCTTCAAGATGGGAGAACTTTAAAACGTGCCTCTAAATTAAGACATGCATATCTGCATAGTGTGAACTCTTTTTTCTCTTTTTTTTACCCTGTGTAGTTGGAACCTCTGTTCAAGTGTTATCAACAACTATTACATCTGTATACTTCGTAGTGTTGTGTTGGTCTGCTATCATGTCAGAGTGTATATACTTAAAGAGGGCAAATTGTTAGTGTTGGTATGTCCGCATTCTTAAAGTCGCAATCATATTTAGGGTATCGACAAGTATAGTGTTACGATAGCACAGAGTAGGAAAATATTTCGAAACACAATAATAGCAAGATGAACTAAATTGACTGACAGAAACTGGAGGTCCTTAAAGACGATTGTTACGTCTAATTAGAAGACCACTGTTAAGAAAGTGACTGCTGAGCTAAATAGACATCCTCAACATTGCTTTTACAACAATATCGTGTATGGAACTGCATAAGCGAATTACATGTCTCTACTTTATGGGAGAGATACTATCTCCAAATTTTTTGTAACGCAGGTGAATGCAAAAGTGAGACAGCTGCGAAGCCAGATGCATAAAATATGCACTGCTGATCAATGAAAAAAAATGTAATACGCTTGTTTGAATAAACATTCATCGCAGAACGTGTTTACTTATGGAAAGCGCCATCTGAATCATACAAGGCCGACTGTCTGCTTTCGAAGCTTCAATTTTATTTTATGAGCGCAATCGTCACGAGAAATCTGACCTGAGCTATTTTCTTCTTCCGTTTTACAGCTGTTTGGTAAATTAAAGAAGGTTCAGTGCGAAATTAAGAATGCTGGCTTACTGCTGCGGCTGATTCAGTTATGAGAACATTGCATCATCCTCTTGACTAAGCTTGGACAGTATGCGGAACCTTTGAAAGGATCCTCGTACATATTTAATTGTAAACATAATATTTTAAGGGGCAACAACCACCTCTTTCTTATCTCTACATTTTATCTATTAAATATTTAGACGTGCATTTTATTACAAAAGTTTCGATAAAACCAGAGTGTCCTCGTTTTAATTTAATTTTCAAATTGTCTGATTTCGGCAGAGTGGACTTCTACCACTTAGTGAACACAATAAAACCATTCGAGGACCAAAACTTCAGTTCAAGGCAGTTAGTCGACATTTGTCTGGATTTTATGAGTGTACTGCTAGCAACATAGTTGGAAATCCAGCTTCAACAACTATCTACCTAAGAGTTCTACGTAAGTATGACCAATGTGAAATAATTGAGTTCTATTGTGTTTAAAAAATGAAAAGAAAAACGAAGTTATTCCTATAAGAAAAAAATTAAAATATCAACAACAATACTGTACCACTTTTGAAAAAAACACTTTGTTTGTTCCAAAATTAATTTATTCTTCAGTTTTGAAGGCAAGGAACAGTGCATGACAAAGTTAGAGTTAATTTGTTTAATAAATAAAATTATATGATATTGATTTGTGCTTCCAAATATTTCGTCATCACGTAAAAGCCATCCTTAGAGATAAAATATACAGAAGCATATTTACGTAAGGTTACCAGATTGTAAAATGAAAAAAAAAAGGCCGAAAACTTTATAAACAAAGGGAGGGAAGAAAGTGAAATGTAAAGGTCAACTAATTAGTTACCTTCATTGTAGATTGATTTCATATTTCTTTCTAGTCTGCTTTCTCTGTTTACAATCATTTCTAATCCCTCTTCACTGCATATGAGGTCGATTTGGGTGGGTTTATATTGATTGAGAGGTCGTTTATGTAGCTTATCAGTAGAATATGTGCTCAATGAGATATTCTTACCAGATTAGTTTCACTGAAAGTTTCCAGTTATCATACTATCTTTTTCTATCCTTCCGCTTAATAGACTCATTCACACTTGTTCCAACAAATTAAATTAATGAATTACGTGTAATTAAAACGGAAATAAAACGGGGTAAAACAAAATCAGTCAAGGAAAAAAAAACAAGTGTTTAGTGGAACACAAGTGTTAACGACGTATCAGCGTAATATACTGTTTTTCTATTTTTGTTAACAAGTCAAAATGATCGTTAATTGGTTTAATTTCTACACTAAAAGCAATTAAAATAATTTGTGACAACAGTTGTTCTTTGATGTCTTTTTTTCCTACCAGTTTTTTTTTTTTTTTTTTTTTTTCAAAAGGAAACTGATACATCGAAGAGAACGCAGATGTCGAAACTACAAGTAAGACATCTTTTTAATTCCTTGTTGCCTTAAAGAAGTGTGTCTATTGCAACAATATTGTGACCTATATTTGCTTAAATGGAAAATATGTTCGCAGATTTATCTTCTTACTTGTCAAAATAGACTCTGCATTCAACACAGCTAAATATATTTTCAAATCTCCATGTTTTTTTCTTTTTTTTTTTTTCAATTTTAATTATTCCTTCTATCCATATATCGTAATTTCTATTTATGCCCGAAATGTATACATAAGCTATCAATGACAAAGGGAACCTAAGACGAATCTTTAACTGTGTTTCGTATAACATGGAAAAAGTTTCTGTTCGAATAGTTATTAACATTATAAATTTAAGGGTTCTTACTTATAGAAGTATTCAGCGCTTGTGACGACCTAAGATAAATGCGAATCATGTCAATCCTACAATGAACCCCCTACCATAACAAACATTACATGTGTATGCTTGTAAGCTACCGTATCTTCCAAGTGACGTCACACGCTAATCAGCAAGATGATGATGTATAAAGCACAGAAATGTACCTCTTTTTATACCTTGGTTTTAATTAAGCATGTTTTCTAAGGACTATTTCTAAGGAGTGTGAGATCGAAACCACACTCAGATTTGGATGTAATACAATAGTTTGGATACACAGATCACCAGTCGTCACTAAGGTGGTTTTTCTTCATCATTACATCTCGCCTCAACAGAAGCTGGAATACAGAATGTCGCCACAAGGCGTAACAACATAGACGTTTGCTCTCATTTCATTTTCAAACCATTAGTTTTATATCCAGAAATTGTATTAGTTTAATTGTCGTAAAAATTTCTTCAGCTTTTTCAGTCCATCCTTATCGTCTGGTAGTTATTTGTCTTCTTTGTCGTATCGTCACATCTATTATCCATCGCTCATCCCCCCCCCCCCCCACACACACACACAAAACCGTTCAACAATTGCAGTAATGCACTAACAATGCGAAATTCGTTGCATGATAACAATATTTTAAGCCATAAAATAAATTCAAATTCTAAATACACTATGAAAACGTATTCTACTTTCAGATCCACCTGAAGTTAAGGCAGAGGAATGTTGGGTGCACACTTCTCCTGGAGTTAGAGCAGAACTAACATGTCAGGTGATCGCAGATCCGGATGCAGAGGTAATAGTTTATATAAATTATTTACTATTTTTATTGGTTTAAGCAGTAGTGTGGGTATCTCATATTCATTTGCCAAATGAAAATAATTGTGCTATCACTTCAGTTGCAAACAGGTCTGCTTCCTACTATTTAAACTAATATAGATGATTCGATTAACTGTATATTCGATTCAGAAACATCTGTCTAACATTGATAGACCATTGACAGGAATGCACACTGAAAGAAGTTTATTGTTGCTGAAACGACACTAAAACAGAGGGTGCATGCATGAAACCTCTGCTAGCTATACATTAAAAATTATTTTGTTTAATTTATGTGCTATTGAAATTATAGAGCTCGTTACTAACTCACAATCCTAAATTCTCCAAGACTTAGTTCTAAATATCATGTCTTTTTTAAAAAGAAACATTTTCTTGTATATACTTTTAACAGGTAATGTGGTTGAAAGACGGCAAAGTTGTTAGTATGAAATCTCATATTTCAACACAAAGACATGGAGACAAATATTCTCTGATTTTAAACACCGTTCAGGAATCAGATCTTGGTGAATATACATGCTTAGCGAAAAACGATATTGGGGAAGATGAAAAAACTGTGGAGCTCTCAGGTAAGGATTTATGAATCTATATTATTTGAATTGTGTGTAATCTTCCTACTAACAGCGAAACATCAGCTAGGGAAATGTAATTACAGTACCCTTTATTTTCAATTTCAAAATCTGATCTAGTAAAGCCTGCTTAAAATTATATAGATATGGTTACATGGCACAATCGTCCAGAGACCCTGACAATCTGGACAAAACTCTTGTTTCCCTTAGTTTCTTTGAAGGACGATGTTTATTGGCAACGCTGTGGCCCCAGGGCATAAAAAAGCAGATATGTCACTTTCTCCCGAAAATGAGATATGCTGGCAAACATGTAGACCGAAGGGTTTCCTACCTTGTGGCAAAGTCTGATAAGTCAAATATAAATAGTTTTATAGTTGTTTATTTTTATATTTGACTTATCAGACTTTGCCACAAGGTAGAAAAACCCTTCGGTCTACATGTTTGTCAGAATATCTCATTTTCGGAACAAAGTGACATATCTGTTTTATGCCTTGAGGCCACAGAACGAAGTAGTGGTATAAGAAAAGGTATAGATAATACTACATTATACTGGTCATCAAGGTTAATTGAGAGTTAAAAAAGAAAAATACAGTGCGAATCCACTGTAAACACATTTGGTGCAGTTTTAGTCTCTTTCTCGCTGAGAACTGCTCGACAGGCTTTAAAATAGCTTAAAAACGTCTCTGGACTTGTAGATATTTTAGTTCATATCACAAGTCAGAAGAAAATATATATTGTAGTAATATTGGAAATGAAATACTTAAATTTATCCCAAACCCGTCTTTTCCATATCAGCATCCGGCACGATGGGAGCTTTATCGCATCGGTATTAAATATGAATTCGATATTCAACCACTTATTATTGTCTTTCAGAAAGTGTTCATTGCTTCAGTTACACCTAGGCTGTTTGCCGAAAAGCTGATAATAGAATTTAGCAACTTGTTTTGAATTTTCTCGCAGATGTTGCAAATGTTGCTGCTGGTGTTGTAGATGCTGCGTTTCATTCTCTTTGCTTCCTTTTATTTCTTACAGAACTTGATAGAGAGTTCTTCTGCTGCATTTGAATTTCGTATCTCTACAGCAAATTATTTACAATTATTAACAATTCCTTAGCTACGAAAAGTGCACAATTGATCCTTTACAAAAGGCATGCTTTAAAAAGTGGCAAATATGAGCAAGTGTTGCTTGTAATTTCTAAAAAATTAGACTATTGAACTTATTTGTAAAGAAGGATACTTGTCGGAATAACGTGGTACTCGCTTTATAACCTTACGAGAACTCTACGCCATCGTCAGTTTAGAAAGTTTTTACCTCCTTCTCAGATTACGTAACATTTAAGATCTACAATCACAATACGAAAAATGGTGAATGCTTGCTACTTTTTTTTGTCAACGATTTTGTTTCTGGATAAGTCAACAATTTCACTTTGGTACCTTGTTTTGAAAATTATTTTCATGATATAGCAAAGTGCAATTCATTATTTGATTCTGCATTATTATATATATTATGTTGGGTATCATTACTTGTTTCACTGAGATAATTTGAGGTATAGTAATACTGAATTTCGGCCTATCTATTGGTTATGTTATGGATTCTTTAAAATGGTGTTAAATACTATAAGACAATGCTTTTTTTTTGTTCACACTTTTTGTATATCAACTTTGTCATTCATTTCTGTTTTATTTACTTCTATACCTGTTTCAACTTCGAAGGTGTCGCAAATGCTGCTGTATTTAAAAGTGAACCCATTATGACGTCCGAATCCAACAATACACAATCCAATTACACCCTTATATGGGAAGTGGATAGCTATGCACCCCTTATTGAATATAAACTTCTCTTCAGGAGGTATCAGGTAAGACTTTTTTTTTTAAAAAAAAAAAAGAAAGTGTAGTCCAAAATCTAACTTGGTTTAGAAAATAATGAATGAAAAGTATTGCTAGCAAATTTTCTGAATATGTGCACATGTAGCTATGGGCTTGTGTTTTCCTAAATCTGTCCTAACTCATAACTGCTTTCATGTTATTATCAAAATTGCACTTCCATATTTGTTGTGACGATTTTCAACGTGAGTGCACTTCAAATGTTATAGACTAGCAAACAGCGATATCCAATTAAAAGAGGAAAGTATTGCAATGATGCGTTACCATTAAAAGGTGAGCTATCGTGCTTTTACCGTAGGAAGTGGTGTACTTTACAAATATCTTTTATTCAGAGCGCATTGGAACAAACAATATTATTTGTGTAATATATCTCGTAGGGTCACCGATTTATAGTAGAAAGTGTTACAGCATTGAGTTCGGAAGTAAGTATCTATGGAAATTATAAACAGTGACGCAGGTATTAAAAAGTTCAGAACTGAATAACAGTGCATTTAACAGCGTTCTACTTTTCTTATGATGCCGCCTGTGACATATTCGAAGAAAAAAAGTATTACAATGATGTACTCGTGTTGTAAAAAATAACAAATGATTAAATTTATTTTTAAATGTATTCAGAATATATAAGTTCCCATTGGTTTGCAATACCGGTCTAAAAAAAGGGGCAAAATAATAGGTTGCGAAAACACTTCGATATATTATGAAATATTTAGTTCACTAGAAACACTTAGTTTCTACTTTTCAGTACTTTTTAGAACCGAATTCTGGCTTTATAGGGAACCATCCTTTGATAATTGAAAGTGTCGTGATTTTGTAAAAGGACCAAAGTTAGCTTGCTTTATACAATATATTGAGAGATTATATCTCATAAAATAGTTTTTAACATAATTGTCCTTCATGTTTACACATTTTTTTTACAAAAAAAAAAAGTGATTTCGTTGCTCTGTAATAAAGCGATGTTATTATTTATTTTCTGCAATGAGAAGGAAGGTTTTGTGACAATACATAACAACACCATTAGCGAAACTAAGATCGGAAGCACATAACGAGTTTTACAAGCGCAATATTTTCAATTTTTTCAATCATATATGTATATATCTTAAAATATTTCTTTCCTTGTTACTGAAACTAGCTTTACTCAGAACTCGTTATAAACATCACCTGCCATTATTTCGAAAATTAAAAAAAGAAAAAAAAAGTATATAATAAAATTAACCTTACCTGCCATGTTATTAAAATAGCCAGCAAAATGTTTCACTTCATCCAATCTAGCTTCTTCATGTGTTAAAAAGGCCTAAAGGTAAGATTTACACTATGTAAAACTTATTGTAAATAGGAGACGATGAAGTAAAAGCTGAACTGAAAAACTCCACACAGACAGTGTGCATCACGCAGATGAAGGATTTCGTATATAAACTAGCATAGCCGAAGAACAGCATGTTTTTAATATTATTCTCAAACCTGATACATTGAAAATTTCCATCGTCTTTATCGAGTTTTTTTTTCTTCTTTTACTGGAACAGATTGTCAGATTGACACAATATCGCTCGTTCTCCATCTTTGACAATGCCGGGCACATCAGCTCGTGTTACTTAATCTTAAGCTTGCCAATACCATTTTCTCTTTTCCGAATTTAAACTTCGATTATCCTAATTTGAAAGTGTCAAGACAACCAAAAAATTTGTATTTACTACAAAAATGAACCTCGTTTGATATTTGATTTAAAGATAAAGCAAGGTAATGAAAACATTGTTCGTGTGTTATAAAATTTTATTTCAAATTTCTTGATATCACCATCATTAACATCGCCATTATTATTATTTCTTTAACAGCGTAACATGGATAAGGAAATTCCAAACAATTGGACACAGCTCGTTATTCCAGCAGATCCTGGAGATATAACTGCAATCCATTCCAAATCGTACACACTTTATGGTCTCAACACTTCTACAGTCTATGAAGTCATGTTACTTTCAAGGAATAAGTACGGATGGAGTAAGCCATCAGATGTCTTCAAGTTTGCTACTGAAGGCGCAGGTATGTGTACCCAATAGGGATAAATAGGTACAAAAACAAAAAGAGCTACTCAAACTACACTAACCAGCTTTATAAATTGGAAATCTGACTGTGAGAAAGGACTATGTTTGAAGACTTTCAAATGTTCAAAGGTCTTTCATAATATGCTTTCCCCCCACCCATTTCCTATCGTGTTGTATCAATGATTGGGAATGTGTACAGCATAGGTTTCAAGGGATAGGATATACAAAACATCGATTTTGAGACATAAAATTTCGATTTGCACATGATTTTTGACTAATACGCGTATATTATATCTAAAAATGTTATAACTTACATAACTATCACGATAAAGATGTGTTTGTATCTACGTATTAGCAACCTTATTTGTTTTTTTGTCAATCATAAAACCAAACCATTTGCTCCATTTTACTGATTAACTAGAACTAACTATTATCTCCAAGTTAAATAAGATAAATAAAATAATAAAAGCATTATTTTTGTATCAAACCAGTATGCGAATTAACGAGGGGGATGAGGGGAAAATCCCTCCTGTGAGTCTGCATGTGATCGCATTTATAATATACTAGATTCATAATGTTATTTTCGTAACAACATTTCTTCCCCCCTCCCTCACCACTGTAAAAATTACTTAATTCGCACACTGTATCAAACTATATTTAGTTACATCAATAATTTTGCTTTCTTAACTTATTTTTATTGAACAGAAGATTTGAATTTTTGTTTAAGGCCTTTAATTGAAGAGCAAAGGGGGAAACAATGGTAACCCTCATTTAAAAAAAAAATGAGTTGAGTACAGAAATACAAAGGTAACACTCATGTTAGCTGAACAGTGGAAAGAGTTCAAGCAACAGATGGCAGCATCTTGGCAATTTGTTTATGGGAAGCTCCATATGCCAGCATAGCACAATGAATTTTCCTAACATAATATCTCAATTCATGTTCGATGTTGGTTACCATTGTTTTTCCCCAAGCCCTTCAATTTAATCGTGCCAGAAAGGCTACATTATTATAAAATAAAAATTGTCTAAACTGGCAAACTTATAGAAACCAATCTACATTAATAATAGCTATGAACTATGATCATTTTTAGGATTCATTATCATATCTAACCGTTAATACTCACTGCATTATGCAACTTATTCATTATTCTTCATTTGCTTTTTGTTTGAATTTATTTTAGATCCGTGATCAACAATATTTGTACAGTTTAGGAATCAGAGCTGTCAGATCAAGTATTCTTTGAAGTTTGACAACAACTTTTGTTATTCTTTGATATATTGTAGAAGTAATTTTTATACTCAAGTTCAAAGAAATTTTTCATTCATTACCATAGCTTTCCATTCTACTTTCATTGTTGTATCTTAATGGTTTAGTAAGTGTTTTATCAACAATTAACTTCGCAACAACTAAATTCCTTTAATTGTATCTTAAAATGGAATATCTCAAACAGAATTGTTTGCTTTTATTTTCCTCGAAAACACTGATCATTTTTATTATTATATTTTCTTTATAATCATCTTTCCTTATGAAAATTGTCAATTTTCGCACTCTTATGCAGGGTTGATATATTTACAACAAAATATATAAAACAAGTGTTTAAAACATGTTTAAAACAAACGTTCTTGTTTCTTCTGTTTGTTTTAAACATGTTTTTTTTTTTTGCGTGGGGGTGTTTGTGCATGTTTAAAACAACTAAAAATATCAAAATCAAGAAACTGATTTATTTGATTTTCTTACACTACACCTGTTCTCTACAAACTTGTGCATGAAGTAAATTAGAAGCAGTGTGTAAGTCATGTGCTTCTTAATATTCATCTTTATAACAGCAATTAGCCAATGAAATCCTGCACAAGGGCGATCGTTTGTAAATAGAACTAACAGAACGTGAAGTCAAAAGTGAAGCATTTTTTTTATTACTTGCCTATTTCCACGACCAATGAAGGTTAAACACCCTATTCTAAACCAAAATTCAGAAATTCCTAACTCGTGTATTTTTTTTATCATCATCATCATCATTTGCATAATGATAAGGGTTTTTTTTTTTTTATTCTTTATCTATCATTTTTGGCATGAACAGTTTCTGTAAAGAACACCGTGTAACGTAATTATGCATCCACTGCACAATTTTGGATTATACATTTTTTTTTTTTAAAAAAAAAGCAGGTTTCAAGTCTTTGAGGGTACCATGCCGCCTGAGTTGTACGGTTAATAGTATTAGCAATATCAAACTTTGGAGTTCATTTGCCCATACTTTCGGCAGCCTGTAGTGCCAAAACGAAACAGTTGTGCACCATCGATGGTCTATACTTTTTTCCCCCTTCTTTTCATGTCAGAAATCTCGTTTGGTGGTTTTTGTCAGTGTTGTTTCGCAACACACTGTGCTATTTAGATGTTTTTATTAACAAAGTAAACGTTTTAAACGTATGATTTTTGTTTAAAACATTAAAAATGTCTTAAGCATACAAAATATGTTTTAAAAAAAGATTTTGTCTTTTTTTTTTAAAGAAAAAACACTGTTTTTTTTTCAAGCCTGTTCTTACGTGATATAATGACAGTTATTTTAACACAAGACACATTACTGTTACACAGTGAAGTTGCAACTTTCCAAAATACAGTTAATATGAAGTTAATATTTACATTAAAACATTAGTGAAGAGAAACCACAAATATTTTTCATAGTCCTCTGCATAGTGTCTTTCTGAACCCTTCACAAACACATTCAATCATTAGAAAATCATGTCCAAACTTTGGGGGAAAACGATAACCAATCAGTACTTCTTTTTATATGGTAACACAAACAATTCAGCATGAAAGATCAAGGGCTAGTAAGGAATTTCCTCCTGGTATTCTGCATCAATATTGTATTTCTCTTTCTGTGTACACTCTATAAATATTTTATATGTCCTCTTAAAACAGCTTCTTCTGAATTTGTGTTAAAGTATTCCATCAGCTTCTTTATATCAGCGCTTTTCTTCTGGCTCACGTGGCGTCATCAGTGTTTCCAACTGAATATTCTGTCTTCACACATACTTCATTTTCAGAATTCAGAAGCCGCAATACATGTATCTCGTTCAGTTTAAATGGTAGCTTTTTCTTCAGAAGGTTTGTAGATGTAGTGTTAAGTCAAATACTTTCCAATCTTTGCCAAGGGCTGAATGAACCCTTGTCATATTTTCCTAGTATTGAAAAGTATTTTATAATATTTAAATTGCCAATTCTTGTAGATAACGAGTTTCGTCTAAACTCGGCAAATGTAGATACAGAGTTTTGAAAAATCTCTTATATTTCAACATATATTTACTAATATATTCACCACATTTAGCTTAATTCTGACAGCGCCATTCGATTCTCCTTAAAAAAAAAAAAAAAAAGCTAGGGGTTAGCTATCGATACCTCGTATCTACAATTTTTGTCACCGAAAGTAGTTGTTGTTTATTGAAAGGAAAAAAAATGGCGGACTTTCCGGTTGAAACTTCGTAACAAATAAAAGTAGAGAGGTAAATTGGTCGTTTATTTTTCACTAAGTTTGAACTGTAAAGTTCGCCAATTTGTCTCCCTTCAATAAAAAGACAATAACTTTAGGTGACAAAAATTGTAGATAAGAGGTATCAACGGCTCGATATGTTAAAACCTGAAAACAGAAACAAATGCAGTTAGCAAGTTTTGTGAAAACGCCTCTCAATTGCAGGCAAACTTCACATAACAATAAAGGTCTGGTCTGATTAATGGTATATTAGGCGTGTATGATGTTGACATTCAAACGATCAGCTGTTAGGCAAAGAACCTTCAGATGGGCATCTACTTCTTGCCCTTGTACCCACTGCATACAGAATAAGTTCACATAAGTTTTAATATAAAACGTCTATTAATAATAGTATCACCATGCACTTGAAATGTGAAGTCCCTTTAAGGCTTTATAGGCATTACGATGTTAAAGCATTTAACGTTTCCATGGTAACAATACTAATTTATTACACAAATATTCGAGCACTACGTACGAACAATTGATATGATTCCACGTGAACTTGACGTAATGGTGTAGGAAAATATTCTTATGGTAACGATAGCCATTTATTAAATACATTTTCGAGTATTACGTAGGAATAATTAATGGAATATTAACCAAACTTATCATAACGATGTTGTAAAGAACTTCTAAGGCTTTAAGTGTATTATAATGCTAAAACATTTGCTGTTGCCATGGTAATAACACTTAATTATGAAACACATACTCGAGCATGACGAAGGAATGATTGATCTGAAATATGGCATAATGGTGTACAGATACTGTAGGGGTTTATGTTGCAAAGCCAAGCCCCCCTGAGCATCAAATGTTAATTCTTGGCACTATGGATATTTTTTAAGAGAAGGTTATTCTGATCAAAAAAAATGATTGTGCCATTTTTCCTGATACACTAAAGATTTTTCAACGCCATTTGTGAACCACCCCTAATTTGGAATTTCCCCTTTAATTTATTTTCCTATTTTTTGTGGCATGTAACGTGTCAAATGAATGGTAAATAGGCCTAGATTATGATTATCATTTTTTGGTAATTTATCATTGTTGGACCTCTTCCGTACAGGGCCATATCCATCCAGGGTGATTACAGGTTTTCTGTTAGGTCCAGCAATAATTCTGTTGATTTCTTCTGCCTGTTTTATCGCCGTTAACAGTGTTTGATATTCATGTACCGGTACTGTCAACAGTGGTAAAGCATGTACCGATATTAATGCTGTATCTGTTGAAGTACACAAGGAGTTGAATGCAGACTATGTAGGGACAGTCTGACCATCTGACACAGCATTCACTGGTTCTGTTCGGTCACCATCGACGTTATTAGTCATGTCCATTGCTTCTTCAGATCTACCCTCGAGATACAGGAAGTCGGCTGCCAAACCACCTGAACCATCAGGTGATGGTACTGGCAGATTCCGCTGATAATGCCTTACCAGCAGCCATGACGGCTCCTCTGACTTGTACTTCTGCACGATATCCGGATTTTGTCCAACCAAAAAACCATCATACTTTGTACTAGATACAGGCTTTTGTTGACTTCTGACGTTGCATGGAAGGAGTAGCTGTGATGCGGGGGACATAAAGTGGATAAAAGAGATTTTTCATTCGCAGCTTCCCCCTGTGTCAAGGACGGCTTTTCTCACAGGTTTATTTGTGTCTCGGAACTGAAATACAGCAGTAGCAGTTGCGTGGAGTGTGCGTTTTCCATCCGGTGTGTCCTCGTCAAAATCCACATTATCAATGGCGAAGAATATGAATCTACCTCTTACAAGGCCATGTGGGATGTAAATTCCACTGTTCTGTGCTGCCTGTTTTAAAACTGCTACAGCAAGCTGTGTTTCTATTCGAAGCACAGGTTCATAGCTGATGAGTGAACCCAAATCTATGTAGCATGTCCACTTCGGCCTTGCTTCGTGTGGATTGATGAACTTTCAGTCCAACTCCAACAACTTGCGTATCCTCATTTTGGTGACGGAAACCAGACGAATCGTGTTTGGGTGTATATGACACCTGCCGATCAGATTTACATGCATACATGATATTTTGAGCGATGGTCCTTGCAAGCAGATGTACCCTATATACACTTTGCTTTCTATATGTTAAATTCAGTGATGACATTGGGCCTATCAGAATCCATCGGATAAGTGTCTCCAATGATTTAGGAACATGGTCCTGCTCCAATAGTGAACCTTCAAATCTCCAAGGTGTGTATGTTTGTGAGACGTTGCAATGTCATTCCTGACTATCTTGGCACAGTCAAACACGATCTTCATATCCCTGCCGGTATCCCGAGCACTTTTGTCCAAATCATCAATTGCTGACTTCTTGGTTTTGGAAGAATACATTCTATCTGGCTCATTTGCACGTGTAGAGCGACAGAACTCAATATCAGAGACATTGTCCATAAGTTTTCTTTTCAGATTTCGTCTGGAAATGGCTGGGTCTTTTCAGCACCATTGATAATGAAAATATTTTTATATGCTTCTTACATATCAACAATGTTCAAGATAGATCCAGACCTCAATAATGTATTGACGAGATTGTAAAACTCAGTGTCTGCGGAAACCTTGCTGATCATTGTTTCGCCTTCCAACTCGGACTTCTTATCTATTTATAGATATGAGCGTTAAACGTTTTTCACCCAACACGGCAAATGATACTTTATATCAATGGCACACGCATCGTTTGGGTCCAGTGTTGCACTTAGGTTGACTTTCCATCTCTCATTGTCGCTTGAGTTAACAACTTTCCGAAGCTGTGTTGAATGGACTTATTTGATGTAATTGCCCGAATTTGCCGTCACAGAAAAAACAGGAGTTTTTGTCATACGATTTGCTGTGTGATCTGGTGTGGCGTACCAATGAACCTGAATTTTCATTTTGTAATGAATTTTTCATTACACGGAATTATATTTTGTAAAGTGAGGCGAATATGTACAATTTCTGTATATTATATGTTAGGTAAGATTGGCCAATCTATGTAATTAAGCGCTTATAGTGTTAGGTAAATATGCAATTTAAATTTCGTTTAGCGAAATTATAATTATTATTATTATTATTTTTTAAGAGAATGTAAATAATTTTTGTATTTAATCTTTCTTCTTTATTTTAGGAAACAACGTATAGTTTGTTGGTGTATTTAAAGTGTGTATTTCGTACTCGTGTATATTTACTTTGTTTTAATTTCTCTGTGTTTCTTTCTTAGTTCTTCCAAGTATCTTTTAAAATAAAAAAAAAAGGATTTTTTGTGCAAGGAAATGTTAGAAGTTACGTGACTCTGAAAGTTCGTTTGGCCCCAAGCTATCACACATGGTCAGCTCTTGTTTTCGCTTCCTCCCACCTTCTGGGAGATGAAAATTCGTTAAGGGACGCGGTTTTTTTTTCCGCGCCCGGCTGGTCAGTCGCGAGGAACGCATCAAGATGGTGAGGTTTGAAAAGGAAGTGCTACGCAATCTATAGTAGGAATACAATAGCGGCCATCGGCTGGAAACAGGCTTTATTGTTTTATAATGGGCTCGAATGGAGTGTATATTTTTTGGTTCTTATAAATGCCGTAATTGTGGCTGAAAGGATAAGCCGATGAATGGTCGCCAGGTAGGAAATATGTTGTGGTATTTTTATGGAAACCCCAACTGAATATTTTTGTCTCAAGGAAGAGAGAGAGAGAGAGAGTGGGAAGGATAAATTAAACAGAAGCTCGTAAAAATTGAGCTGGAATAACCTCAGTCCATTGATTTTAAATACTGGCCGAGCGAGTGTCTTATGAAATATTATTTTTCTATGCACTTGTTAAGATTTTTGCTAATTAATTTGCTGGAGGCCAGAGTACAAGATCTGACAAAAGAAAGTATTTTATTTGTGACTGTTGGTAGAAACATTTTTGTGTAGTATTAACTTTCTTTTGGTGTTCTCTTTGTTATTCCTTGTAGATGTTATTATCATAGAATCTTCCTATCTTTTTTGTTTTTTCCTTCTCTGTAAAAAATAGAATTTCGGGAGTAGAGTAAGCGAGCGAATCTATTCAGGGTGAATAGAAGGGGCTCAGTAGAATTGAAACGACTGAATGGGTGGAGTAAGTCGGAATCAATTACTTCTGATATAATTTCTATGCCTATCCCTTTTATTTTTTCTCCTATGGGAGTAGATTAATTGCATAACCAATTTCTCTTTTCTTTTTAAGTACTAAATTTCTAGTAGCTAGTTATCACTGCACTAACCTATTAACTGGCTCATGGGGAAAAAAGGGAAATTTTTTGGTTCTATGCATGAGGGAATTTTTGGTGGATCAAAAAAGGGATTAGAGCATGTTGGTGGAATCTTGGGAATTTCAATTGGATAATTGAAGGGATTCCGAAGTAGTAAATGGTGGTATATGGGTGCATGGGGCTACTTTTAAATTGATGGTATTTAGAGTAAAATGGTGGATGGAATTGGGAGGGTCAATTGGGTATAATTGACTCTGATTCCATTAGTAATATTTTCCGAGGGAAACTAATTGGGAATCTTTTTTCTTTTCATTTTTATGGACGATATTGGTGAAAAAGATATTCTGAATTTGGATGATATAATACCTAATTAGTGAAACAAACGATTAAAGATTAAAGTGCTTTATTCGCCTGATTATATAATATCTCAGTATTACTCATAAATACGAATGTGTGACAAGAAAGGTCGAGACATGTTGACATGAAATTATTTAAAATACCCACTGATTAAGTCTCTAAATTGAGTATCAGAGTGATAGAGCTTATGACATTTCTATGCACAGTATCATTGCTAAAATCGTAAATTTGTGTTTAATTTGATTTTACAAGAGTCCTCCTAAGACCTTGTGTTATTCGTAGTTCACTGCGAAAAATATATTGATTTAATCTTTTGTATGGTGATATGGCCGTTAGTCTAAATTATTGAAGCGTGTTGAAAATTTGAGAGAGAAAGGAAGGCCTGGAATAAGTTATCTACATGCTAACAATTTTAGGTTTACTTTTGTTTAGCAAATTGCCATTAGTCGAGTAGAGGAAACCTTTCAATGCTCTAGTTAAATGGTCTTATAAAATATTCGTACTAGAGAGACCTTTTCGATGTGAATACTTGCACGATCATAAAGTGCTTATTAGTCAATGGTTCACGAGAGACCTTTTAGATGTAAATCGGAAGGTCAACAAGTAAAGACATCATATCGATAGAGAGACCATTTAGCTGCAAACTGTTTCGTAACTACTGCTCACAGGTATATCACAGTACAGCGAGAGACCTTTTAGTTGCGGAACAAGGTTATTAATTCAGCATACTATATCGATTCAGATTGTTGCTTGCGTATTATATACCAGTAGGAAAAAACCCTTTGCATGCGAAACAAACAAAAAGGCCAAACAGATAGATTATTCTCTTGTATCAAATTTGTTGACACATAAGTGAGCTGTGTTTATTACTAAACCGGATAGGTATTAGCAAGACGATATATCAGTAGTAGTGACATTCCTCTTATACCTTATCACGTAATTATTTTTCATTAATTACATGAGGTGACACTGCTTATAAAAAGAATTCACAGCTCCCAATAAACAACAACACCACACCATTACAATTTGGTGGTGTGGCGATGTATGTCTTCGTTAAGGGTCTTCCACATGTTGCTTCCTTTGGTGCTTCACCTGCTCGTAGGGCTGCTTCATATCTACTCTTCTGACGTCTGATGTGAAGCTTGTGTACAGCACTTTTGTAACAGTCTCCGTGCCATGTGAGCCGATTTTTCAGTAGGCCATCAGCTGATGCATCTCCAAGTCGATGTATGATGGCGATGTACTGTCGATCCCCATATGATGCCCTTTGTGATACGCTGTTTATTAACACTCCATATGACATAGAAGGGATGGACCAGGTTTATCCATGGCATTGAGTGTTAGATGGCTTCCTATGGATCAAACAGACTGGATTGATGGTATTCTTATTATCCTCACCGAACTGGTCAAGTTCCGCCTTTTTTGGATGCCTATAAATAAACAAAAATATTTTTAATTCACCATATTGATCATATATACCATTACACAGTTTAAGGGATGATATAATAATCATAATCTAGGCCTATTTGCCATTCATTTGATACGTTACAAAATAATAATAATAGGAAAAATTCCAAATTAGGGGTGGTTCACAAATGGCACTGAAAAATATCTTTGGAGTGTCAGGAAATAATGGCACCAACATTTTTTTTTTTTTTTTGATCAGAATAACCCTCTCTTAAAAAATATTCATGGTGCCAAGAATTAACATTTGATGCCCACTGTATATCACATGCCCCTACACTAAGAAATATTATTACGATTCTAACCAAACTTATTTCCTAAACGTTATAATCATGTATCATTTGAGAATGGTTAAAACTAGTTGACTTTAAACTTGATACGATTACATAGGGCTGTAGTATTAAAGTTTTGACCATATTTAAAAAAAAAAAAAAAAAAAAAACTACTTACCGTTTTTATGGCAATGAGACTCAGTAATTAAACATCAAGTATGATGTAGAAATGGTTGTCCCGATTTCAATCATTGCGGACTTTATCGTGTGAATGGTGATAATACAAGTATTATGAGTAACGGTTCTGTGCAGGGAGAATAAGTTAAAAAAACAAATGAAAAAGACGATGAAGAAGAAAAGATGTTATATGCACTTATGGCTTAGTTGATGATTAAGGAATCGGATAAAATATGCAACTGTTCCTAGTTCTTCCTAGCTATTCCTATTTCTGATTAAACAAAAATGATACTTTAGCCAATCAATCACCAATTTTTATCTTTTTCTTTTCGTGAACAAGCGTACAATGGTGAAAGTTTGCTACTCTTTTTTGAATGCTTTTTGTTTCTGGATAAGTGTTCTATTCACTTAACTCCGTTTTTACCATCATCTTTGTACTACAAGCGCTTTTCTAACAAGGTGCAATTCATTATTCAATTCTAAAAAAAAACTATGTATTCAATTCTAAAATTAAAATACTATACATTCTATAACCTGCAATTACAACACTACTAGTACTTCACCAACATTATATTTATCTTTGTATTCGTGAAAATGTCTACACTGACGAAAGCTTGCCACTTTTTTTTATTACATTTGCTTTTGTATAAGTAACTTGTTTTCCAATTATCCTTCAAACTTAGATAGGTGTGATTAGATAGAAGTCTAACATTAAGGTTCTAATTACATTAGAATGTAAATCTATTTGCCGTTTCGATGGTAAAGAGACCAATTTCTTTTTCACATATTCGCACATCTACTGAAAACGACTGAATCAAACACGTTGGAATACCTTTTCCAGGTTAAGGTATTTCCGACAACTATTGCATTATGAATTCTTAGACTAAATCTTCTTTCTGAATTCTTTGTCTAAGCACTGAGTAAATTGTTTCAAAACATTTCGTTAAATGCTAACAATTTGTTTAGATCAATTTTGCAGACATCTTCAAAGATGAATGGGGCCTAGTTAAATCACATGATTCCGTTCCTATTTAAAAATTTGATTTAAGAGTAAAGAATTACGTAATGTTAAAATAAACATGAAAGTCGTACACCTAAATACGTAGGGCTCTATCCAGTACCCAACGAATGGTACAAATTTAACTTCCTTCCGTAAGCTATTTTCAAAATAAAGGAGAGTTATTTAATTTTGCCTCACTTTGTGTATCCATATATTTATTCCGTTCGCCCCTATAACATGCAAAATTCCGTTATAACGAATTTTACAGAACTCGCTATTTTACTTCGTTATAACGAAATTTAGTTGTAATGAACAGTGTATTGGAGAACAAGAATTTTCACAGATTTTCAAGTTTCCTTACAGTTTACTGTATATATATATCCGAACAAAAACACCAGAGGTGCAAAAAGTGGAGCCAAGTTCTTTAGCCCTAAAAAGGTGTGAAATGGGAGACGGATGAGCCAAGTTCCTTGGTGACAGCATGTAACAGGAACAAAGGAACTTGGCGCGAGCTGGCAACAGCCTTAAGGTTGGTGGCGGTGGACGTAGTGGGTTTTAGGACCCCACCACCCTTATAGCTTGAGGATCATGAACCTTGCCACTTCGCGCCAAGTTCCTTTGTTCCTGTTACATGCTGTCACCAAGGAACT
>JAGDQP010004890.1:0-46250 GCA_022664845.1 Lepisma saccharinum | reverse complement strand
ATTTCATTATTCTAGCGGCAGCCGTTTAGGCTGTGTATTCTTTAAAAGTTTAGGGTTGGCGGCCATTTTGAATTCAAGTTGGCGACTTTTTCAAATTTTTAAAAAGTTTTCTTAATTTGCTACCAATGACGTAGTTTCATACCAAATTTCACTGTTCTATCTTTAGTCGTTTAGGCTGTGTATTCTTTGAAATTTTAGGTTTGGCGGCCATTTTGAATCCAAGATGGCGACCTTTTCAAAATGTCGGAATTTTTCCTTTATCTACTTATCATCCTCTACCTTCATACCAAATTTCATGTTTCTAGCTTACTCCAAACACCCTAAACAATATGATGAGTGAGTCAGTCAGTCAGTCAGTCAGTCAGTCAGTGAGTGAGTGAGTGAGTGAGTGAGTCAGTTAGCCTAAAATGTACAATTTCAGGGGTCCACAACTAGAACATAGTTTGAGATACGAATATGAAATTTTGTACATCTGCACATATTTACCATATCTCCTTAACGGCAAAAGCTCATATTCCTATCTTTAACATCTTTTTTCTTACGGGGCCCCCAAATCGCCGATTTTGCCATAAACTCTTGTTCCTGTATAACATGCTTCTGGCAGTGCTAACGTTTTCTGACGTGAAGAACTTGGCTCATGCACTGCCGTGCATGTTGATACAATATATATATATAAATATATATATGAGCTCCTGCGTAGCCTAGTCGGTAGCGCGCTCGACTTCAGTGCGAGCGGTCCCGGGTTCGATTCCCGGTGGGGGCTTAAAAATTTCGGTGTTGACCCAGCATCGTGAGGACAATTGGGGAGCTTCTGTGAATAAAAGACAGTGGCGATCACATTGAGAGCTTCGGCTCTCCTCTCCCAACCCGTCTGGTCAGCGTGGGAGCAGTAGACCAACTCCTCCCTTCGGGGAGAGGCCTCATCCACTAGTGGATTGAATATGGCTGTGATTTATTATTATTATTATTATATATATATATATATACTATTTCTATGCATCCCAAATCGTTATCACGTGTAAAGAAAGTATTTATACGAACATCACCATTTGTATCTGTATAAAAACTTACTTTATTTTGTTTACAGTATAGTATTTATTTATACATGATCAAACACAGCTAGCGTATTGCTGTCAGGTAGCGTATTGTGTACACAAAATCGAATGAAAAATATCTTGGTTTTGCGGTTTAATAACACCAGATTTCGTTGTAAAGGAGCGATTATGCATGCTGAACTCTAAAAACACGTTCGTTATGACAAGAATTTCGTTATCAAGACATTAGCTGTAATGAATACTTTTTTAATACGAAGTAAATGCCATTTTCGGCACGGATTTAGAAAAACTTCAATCTACAGGAAATTTCGTTGTAAAGGAATTTTACCTGTATACATCCACAAAATATCACAAAAATTCTCGTCCATCCGAAAGTATTACTTCCTTGTGAAATTTGATTTTTGTATTTTTTTTCTCCCAATGAAGTTCAATTGGATCGAGCACATATTACGAAGACAATTTTGAAAATCTATCTACGAAAATCATTCATTTATTCTCTCAAGTGAAGATCGACACAGGAGGTATTTTCCTCAATGTTAAGTCTTTACTACGTAGTTTAAAAAAATACTTCATACAATTTGAAACATATAATAAAACTACGGTATTATTATACAAGATAACATGGTGAGTTTAATTTTTACAACTCAATAACAAATGATAATACATCAGTATTCCTGTCTGTTTTTGAGGATTTACTTATAGACATTTCGTCTTCTTCTATTTTTAAGACTTGGAAGAGGAAGAACCTGTAACGCACGTTCAAGAAGAAGAAATAGTAGAAATAATTGCACCAGGTAAGAATACTACTACTTTACTTTGCCAGAATTAATATATTTGTTGGTAAAATAACACATTTTGCCTTTGTAGGTAGAATAAGAATATTCTACGCGAGAGTAGTTAAAGTAAATATCTATTAGTTATCTCTGGACTTGCATCATCGTAATACTAGTTCAAAACTATATTTGCTTCTTTATAAACTTTTCTTCTATAGAAAAATAAACACCTTGGAATTAGTATCCCTTTTTGTTCTCTTTAACGGTAACAACTCCTTCGCAAAAGCACTTTTAGCCTTCCTACGAAAGACTTCTTCATGCGAATCGCCATTTGTTGTGTTGATTTTCTTTGTATGTGTACGTGTATTTGAAAATATAAATAAAATGTGACAAAATACAAGTATGTTTGTGGTAATGACATATGATGGAACAACTTGTTGTTTTCCATACGATGTTAACACAGCGATGCCACTTAGCACACTGCCTTATCAAGATTGCAGCTCACTCTCGCTGCTAGCTCAATCCTCTGCTGCCATCTGCTGGCGCCCTACAGAGCTAGTCCGGGAACGTTTTTATACATCCTCGTTTATATATATATATATATATATATATATATATAGATAGATAGATAGATAGATAGATAGATAGATAAATTAGGCCAAATTTGAATACACAAGAAATAAATTCTGAAAAAAAAATTCAAGAGCACAAATTCACACTTAACACAAAGATAAGTCACCAGATATTACAATTTTAAGGCATTGTCAGTAGAGTAAAGAGAGTCTCTCTCTCCCAACTATTCAGTGAACTTCGTGTAAACTTTCTAATTACTCTACTGAAGATGACTTTTACCGACTTATCTTTGTCTTTGTACTTGTGATTTCCCTTACGATAAAAGAAGGATTCCTTTCTTGTCTATTGAAATTTGACCTATTGCCTATCTGGCTTATTCCTATATCTGTGTTTGCAGCGTAGAGTGTATTAAGTCCAATTCCATCTCTGAATAATGTTTCTAGATTATTACAAGATCGTGACTTAACACACTTTACCCTAATATATATATATATTAAAGCTTTGTAATTTCCATTTACTTAGGTAAATACAATTTGGTCCTGGGAAATAAATAATTTAAACTAAAATAATTTGTATTTTCTACAATATCTGAATTTATATTAGTTGATTTTCGTATATTAGCTTAGATTTCAAATAATTGATATAGCTAAAAATCTCTTTTGTTTAGCTGAAGTAGCTGCTGTATTCGAACTTGAAAACAAATGTAATTCGCTTCAAAATTCATACATGTGGCTGTTCTTACTTCTGATATTACTGACAAGACTGTGACGGTCATGAAAAAGTTTTTAAAAGGAAGAAACATTCAGGTAAGATCAAATTTACTTATTTGATCGCAGTCCTTAGCAACTTAAAATTGGAGTATAATAAAGAAATTTTTCAAGAGAAATTTTCGATATTTTAATTTACTCTTTCACTTACAAGTTGTGACCGTTTAATTACCGGAATGTACGCAAAAGTGTCGCGCGTCTGAATCCATATGTATGAGACAATGTCACTGTGTTATTGCCTAAAGTGGGAAAACAAACAAGCTATTTGTAGAAATAAGAAGAAATGTTTTTTCTTTTATTTATTTTTTTAAAAATATCGTGTTCATCATCATTAATGTTCTTCCGTGATCGGAAGTTCCTTCAAACATGTTAATTTTACTCTGTTCATCGTTAACCTGCGCTTTTCTTTCTGTCGCAGCGTATCATTTATCTTCCTTAAAGCTGTAATGCTTCCACGCGTCTTCTTCCTCTTACCCTGTTTCCTTCAACCATACCTTCAGTTTCATCGTTTAATATATACTTTTTATATGCAGCCGATGTTCTAATCAGTTTCCTTTCCTCTGTCTTGTAGTCTCCAGTACTCATCCTCTCTCTCTTCAGCATTTCATTGCGTGGATTTTGTGTGAAAATGATTTTTTCCATACTTCTCCAGTAGTTCATTTTAAAAGGTTTCAATTTTCTTTCACCATTCTTTCGTAGAGTCAATGTTTTTTGTCTCCATGTAATACAATACTGATTACAAAACTTTTAAGACATCGTTTCCTTAACTCTGTTCATCGGTCCACAAAAGAGATTTTTCTTAGAGAATGCTCTTTCGCTGTTGTTATTTTCACACATCCTTACTTGTATGATTTTTTCCAACCGACTAAACCAAACTGTTTTAGCCCTCGTTCCCACCTGCGGAACGACGCAGTTCCCACATGCTGCGTCTTGTATGTGAACACTCTGCGGAAAGAAGGCGTTCAAGGACGAATCTCAGTTAAAAGAACTCTGCTATATTGTTGTATCAGGAAAACGATCTTAACGCTATAAGAACAAAAACAATTTATACATTATTGAAAGATGAAGACCTACGGAATATGAACATTTCCAGAATATTCTAAAGGAGGACATTAGCATATTTAATTTCCACACTGTAAAAAAAAAACAGTGTTTCTTAAAATTGATAAAACACTTCTTATCACGCACTGATAATAAATAATTTTCTTAGATACGAAATTTCAATTTTCTCATTTTATTCAAAATGTTGGTTTTAAAATAAGATCAGTAGTCCTATTTCCAAACCGGTATGTTTTCGTTTAAAATTAAATATTTATATTTTTTTTTCCTAGATTATTATTCAAAAGCTGACATTTTTATGTCCCTCTTGGACTCAAACGCTACCACTTCGAAGAACCTGTACTGGCCGATTTATCCATTTTTGCGCTAGGATAACATTTTTTTTAATACAAAATAAATTATCGATTTATACCTTCAATTATTCATTTTAATATTCGGTCAGACTTTATTTATTTAATTTTGAGCTTATAATTCACTACTTAAAATAGAGAAAAATAAAAAGAATCTCCATTATTGTAATTGAATAGGTGAGATTAAGAAGGAAAATATTCCAAATTTTAAAGGGACAAATATTGCATCAAGTTTTGCATATATTACCTAACAAGAAGCAATATTTACAAATAACAGTTTGCGCAATGCTCTTTGGGTCTTTGTGATTATAGGTTTCTAGTTTCGACCATTAGTTTAACCACAAACGAGTTTTTGGTTAGTTTCCCGAAACTAATGCCAGGTGGAATCTTTTCCTTCTTAATTTCATCCATTCAATTATTAATTACCAAGCATGACCCAATTTCCCCGCTCTATCCTATGCAAATTTTTCTAGAAGTCAATAATTTGTGTAATAATAAAATACAATATGAAGAAGAGATTTCTTTGATTCCTGGTCAGGAGTACGTGCAAATAGACTAGCCTGCATGTTCGGTATGGGCTGCCGCCATTGAGCATTACTGGCCCGCATATTTCTATTTTGGTTATTGATATCAAACTACCGTTATAAATAGCAAGCACATCATTAGATTTTGCTCTTTTAGGAAAAGAGTGACGAAATTGGGAAAGGTTCTCTGTTGAGAATTCTTTCTTTTCCCTGTCGGTAAGTTCTTCGCAATGGGAAACAATACACAACAAATTTCGTACCATGCTGCATCCTTCTTGTTCCTGTCCTTGTATTCTTCCGTTCGAATGTTCCAAGTACACGCTCTATTTCTATATACATTTCGCACAACTACTCTCCGCTAGTGTGAACTAAGGCTTACTTGGGAACGCTTGAATAATACACGGGTTAGGTTAGGTTTGTTTTGAAATCAGATTACGCGAAATCGGGCAAGAAACTGAAATGCTTCTCAAAAACTTACCAAGGCTAAAAGCTGCATACTGATATATAATTATGACACTGGGAACATAATAGCTCTGTGACGAAGATCAAGAGTTGTCATCTATGTTACTACACATAAACAGTATACAATAACTAGT
The DNA here is from genome assembly GCA_022664845.1 of Lepisma saccharinum. Classification (NCBI taxonomy): domain Eukaryota; kingdom Metazoa; phylum Arthropoda; class Insecta; order Zygentoma; family Lepismatidae; genus Lepisma; species Lepisma saccharinum. The sequence goes on along the minus strand of JAGDQP010004890.1, from coordinate 40,553 downwards.
TGTTAAACGTGTAATATTATCATTGACTTATATTCCACATAAAGATGTGAACAAAAAAAACTATTTGCTTAAATCTTAAAGCAGACGATTTTGATCAGTCATTATTATTTGAGTACATTTCGATTTAATAACGTAAACGAAAAGTAAACCAAAAGAAGGTCAGAAAACATGCAAACTGTCCAACAAATACTAGTGGGCTTGATTCATTAATCTGATGTCTGCCTGTCACTGCAACCCAATTCTTGAAGCTCGATACCTGATGTACTTTTTATTTTTTTTTCAATGTTTGCTGTTGTTTCCCTTGTACAAATTACCATGTTATTCATTGAGAAACTTTTAAGACAAAACCGTTCTTTGCAAAACTTTCGAGTAATTAAAGAAAGAAAGAAAGAAAGAGTGACAAGGTTGCAGAACTGTAAAGTCAATAATTGACAATGTATTATCGGTGAAATATTTACGAGTTATGTAACAGTATAACATATTATATACACTACTTGCGTCGCATACCAATTTTCAGTCTCCCTACGTTTTGCTTACATAGAAAAACGAAAAGAAACCAATCAGATAATGGATATTTTCTCTCTGGAAGTTTTGAAGCCAGATCATCAATTTTGATATTTTCGGCCCAGAATTTACCGAGGAGTAACATGGAACTTGATTTTTATTTACCCATTTATACATTTGCTATTTGAAAATAAAACATGTTCGCATTCGATTACATTGATTTCAAGTGAACTCAATAGATTGAATGAGTTAGTAGGTATATAATATATATATATATAGAATTCTTTCTGAATAGCTCTGCAAGTTACATATCTAATTTGTTAATTTTTACTTTCTTTCAGAACGCAGACCACGTCAAACAAGAAATGACTATGGAAAACATAATAAAATGGATTCACCAACTCTGATGTAAATACTGTTAATATCTCAAATTAATGCCTCATTTACAAATACTCAATATATTAATGCTCAAGTGTAGTTTTGACTAGAACAGATGTAAATAAATTTGAAGAAAGACAAATCAAATATGTATATGCTTCGTAGCATAGAAATAACTTTAGGTAGCTTTCAATATCTATTTGAATACGAGTCATACTAAAGAGACGTATCCACGCACTTTAAAATAATGTTACGAATATTAGTACTAAAGAACTTTCTTCCAAATCTAAATGTGAATAATAGCTAAACAACAATGAATTGCTCAAAATCCATATAATTCATCGACACAAACTTGTAACTGATTTTAAGAGGCTACTTTGCCCCATCAAAGCTGCATACAACACCAGTGTTTATGAGCAATGGAACTGGATCTTTCAAGTACTGTAGTTTCAAGTTAGTGGAGAAAAAATGAACAGATGGGTAGATAAAGGATAACATTTTATATTTAAAAAAAAAAGGCTGTTTATTGTTCAAACTTCAAACTGTAATTTGTGACAATTAAAAAGTATCATTATACTAGTAGGAATTAAGGATTAAATTAAATGTGTCAGTTTAATTTTGTTTTTGGAATATTAAACAACTTACATACGATAGTTTATCGTACTTTGGACAATTGATGCCATTAGTACAACAGCGGCAAAAGATATCTCCATTTGATAAAACTTCTTTTAACATACTCCGCGATGGATGTAATGATTTGTATATTGTTTTCAGCAAATTAAAGATAATGTGATTTTCTGTAACTTACAGGAAATTGTATTTGAATTGGTACAATTTATCTATTCCAAATTTATTCAGAAAAGAAAATTTACGGAGGGAAAGGATTTTTGGCACTGACTGTACTTGTGATGTAATTAAACATGAATAAAATAGTAATTTTTATCAACATTCTAAATAAATGTCATGAAATTCATTCCTCTCAAAGCGTTTTGTGGCAGCTTTTTATCTAACCTTACCTTACAGCTTCGTTTAACAAAGATAAATGAATTATTTTATGCTGTCATAAAATTTCATTTCATTATTCGAGTGTGGAGGTCACTAATCTTACAAATTAACGGTAGTATAGTTTCACAAAATGTGCGTATGTAATGTCATGCATTACGTTACAATATATTTCATAATAAAAAGAAAACATCCTGCTGTTAACTCCTTTGGAATCCTAGAAGACTGAAAAATTACGTGACCTCCAATGAGTAAAGGAACCTATCGTGCGGAAAACATTTCGTGAAAACGACGCTTAAAGAGAAGTGACTTTACAATTTCGCCCCATTTTTAACCACGTACTATGGAGTTAACAATCATGCTTGAGATATGAGGTCGTTATACAGAAAAGGATGTAATTTTTACATATATAACTCATATAAGAAGCAAATTTTAATATTTTAACACCATAGGTTTCTTTTCATCTAGCAAATTGCTATTGTACATTCTTTAGCACTTTTACAATTACGGTTGTTTATGTCATTATATTTTTGTAATTAAAAGTAAATAAATACTTTCATACAGTGTCTGAATTTGCTTGTTTGCCTCATCGTTCTAAGTTACAATGTATTGCTAGTGGTTTCCATACGAGCGAGCATATCATTAGGATCAGTACATTAAAAATATAATCTGAATATTTTCACACCTACAAATTAGAAAATATTTTAGTATTTAATTTTCCACGTTACTTACATCAATCAAGACGATATTAAAATTTTATTAACCATAGTTAAACAATGATTACTTAAAGTATTTGATTGGCCTATGTTCATTATTTTTCACGCACACAAATATTTACAAAATTTCTTATAAAGTGCCTGTAACTTTAAAGAGGATTTAAAATGTAATTTACCATCAAATGTTAATTTTATATTATTATTGATCTGGCAAACAGAAATAAATTATCCTCTTAAAATATCATAACTCAAAATCGAACCTTTTGATAACAACGAAATTTGTGTATAAAACTGATTTAAATCATTTGTGTTAGCTGTAAAAGTTTAATTTCAAAAAGAAAACAAGTTAGGAAAATATATTTGCTGCTAGTAAAGCAACTATGGAAACTCATCTCATGCCCCACTGATGTATGTGCTGTTAACTAAGGCATTAGTGATACCATCTATCCACCAAGAGGTCTTGGTGCATGGAACATCACGATGTGTCTTCAGATCGCTATATTACAAGTTACTTTCAATGTTGATGGTATATTACATGTGTATGCATAGTCTTTAGCTATATTATGTCTATAACAATAGTTTGTTGAATTGTAGAAAGCTGTTTTAATGGATAACATAATTTACCAGTTATCATTCTTATGCTATGCAAAAGGGATTATTCTTCGTATCTGCCGGATAATAGAATTATTTGTGTAATGTCTGATAATCTTAAATAAACAAGAGTTTACATATTAGATTCTGAAGGATTTATTAATTATTCGAAAGATGAATTGGCATATGTTATTCATATCGATCCTACTACAGAATTTGTAGTAGTTACTAAGAAAACTAATTGCAAGATGATTATATAACAAAAGAACTACAAATGAATCAAATATTGTATTGTTTTCATGCCCAATCATCGACTCTAGATCGGCTTTGCAGATAGTGAGGGTCACGATGCATTGAATTCAATTAACTTAATCTGTTTTAACCTAATTCGATCCCACAAAAACTAACAAATCTTAAGCGAAAACTCACCTTTAAATTTCTTAGGAGTCCAACATGAAATTTCCGTAACGATACAAGCATGTGCTTACTTCGCTGTTAAAAAAAATCGATTTGGAAATACCAATATTTTCTTATTTCATTAACAGTTTTTATACTTAATCCAGGCCTTAATGTTTCACAATCCAATCCATTGACATTTTCAAATATCAACTTACCTTTAGATTGGTGTGTGTCTCGTTGTTCTGCGTAGCGTATTATCTACATTTTTTTTTAAATTTTAACGTAAACATTAACTTACCTTTCCACCATCATTAAAATATATATATATATATATATATTTCATATAATTTCACATTGGGTCTTTTAACTTTTTATTACAAGAAAAAAAAGTTCAAATTTGGTATCGGTTAATTTTTATTTCTTCACGAATGAGTTATTATACTTATCACTCAACCACAGTACGTTAGCGCAAAATTTCTGAAGAATATATTCCCATAAATTGTCTCATTGCGATCACTGCACAAGGATTTGTTCGAAGAATACAGACAGTGTGTGATTGTATTAAAACATACTAAAAATGCTCCAAAATTCAAAAATTAAAGCACGTGATTCGAAATGTCAAGTCAATGATGACGACTTTAAATACATCATTAATCGAAGGATCAAACATGTAAAATGTTAAGACAAAACATCGCTACTTTCAAGCTGTAATAACCAGACACGTATGCAAAGTTGATTTCGGTAGGGGTTCCCGGGTTTCCGAAAACGGGGGGATGGGCGAGGCATGTGTCTGGGTATGACATGTATTTTTAATACAGATAATTACGCCTAAAATAATCCGTAACAGATTTAATACTATTTATCCTTATAACTCTGAAATTACTGTTTTTTGTGGGGTTGGGGGCAGACCTCCTCCCCTAAGTACGTCCCTGGTAATAACATCTAATAGAAGTACAGTACTTCAGAATAAAAGATTGTATACGTATGTGAAGCAATAAAAGCGATCATAAAATGATATGAGAAACGACAGGATAAAATGAATTAAGACCATGTTTTGGTAGCATAAAACTTGAAATGAACAAATAAACTCCTTGGCACAACAACCTGTCGCCAGGTGACTTTTGTTCAACAAGATTGGCACAAAACGTAATGACTCCTCATAGGGGAGTTTACCTGGTTTTCGAGATCGTAGTCCGCTAATTTTTTAAGTACTCTCCAAGCTGCTATCACGACGCTAGGACAACACCGAAAATGGAAACCACCACCAAGAATCGAATTCGGGACTGTTTGAATCGAAAGCGTTAGCAGATCAGTAAGTGCAGTACCTGAGAGCTAAAAGCGCGTAACTCACAAATCCTTCTTTTCCAGAAAACAAAAAACGACTTCGCATTGTAAAAACTACACAATATAGTTACTTATTTATATTATTAATATGTTTCCAATAAAAATCGTGCAACCATTATTTGAGGCCTTACGAATGCTATACAAAACAAAATTTATCACGTTTTGGCCACAATTAGACTTACGCGCTTTTAGTTCTCAGATACAAATTTAATAATAATAATAAAAAAAGAAGAACATGAAAGATGTTCTATACTTTTAGTTATGAAGTGTTCTGTGAACAAAAAAAAAAAAAAATGAAAATAAGAAACTATTGGATTTAAGATATTCTCCGGAAATAGAATAATGTTTTCGAACCCATTCCAAGGGAATGCAATCATTAAATCTATATAAGAACGACTTAAGGTGATTTCCGGAGACTTTTTTTTTTGTAACAGACATCCTAAGCGCCATGTAACTAGGTAACTAATTAAAATATACTTACGTATTGTTTAAAACACCTATTCCTTATTGAATTTATTTTAAGATCTTTAGGCAACTATGGCTCAGGCCGTATGGATGATGATGGGATGAATTGGTGGAATGAAGAAAGTGGGAGGAAACGGGAGCACCCCGAGAAAACACACGCACACGGTGTTTGTCCACCTCAAAGCCCACATGGCAAGAGCAGGGATCGCTCCGACGACCCCTAACACCAGAGGTGAGCACTTTACCAACTGAGCCACGGTGGTCCGGGACTGTCGCCCCAAAAGGCTTCTGTCACTAACCCCTTAATTCCTCTTGCTAAGGCTTAAGGGAACCGACCGGGGTAGACGCCTAATGTCCAATCCATACGTTCACGTCGTGGGGCCTGTTAGTACCCAAGCAACTGCTTGGCGAACGAACATGGATGGGCTGCTCACCAACCCGCATTAGCTGACAGCGTGCTGAGTCAAATGTCAGCACCTCTCCTTTTTTACACATGATGGTACAAGTAAGCTAACAGCCTCGGAGGACGGAATGCAGCTGGCAACGGCAGCGGTCAGTCCTGCAGGAAGTCAGAGGGACAAAATGCCCGGGTTTGGACTGTAGACTGCCAGGACACCGACACGGCAACTCGAACGGGCGACTCTCAACTGTCAGTCAGGAAAGGACAAATTAGAAGAATTGCAGAATGAACTCAAGAGGATTAAGTGGGGCATCATAGGACTATCAGAAGTGTGGAGGAAGAATGAAGAACAGTTGGAACTACTGTCGGGGCACACGTTCTAGTACTTTAAAGGAACAGAAAATGGAAAACCGACAGGCGTTGGCTTTATAATTAATAAAGACCTGAAGTCACGGAAGACAGAAATTGAAGGAATTTCAGATAGAATCGCACGGGTAGTAATAAAGATAAACAACAGATACAGTATGGAAATCATACAAGTCATGGCTCCAACAACCTCACATCCGGAGGAGGAAATCGAAGACCTATACGAGGAGATAGAGAAGATTTTGGATATAGCAAATCGCATTACAAAATTGTATTGGGAGACTTCAATGCGAAAGTAGGAGCCATGCAGAGCAGTGACACGAAAGTGGGAAACTTTGGATTTGGCAAAAGAAACAAAAGAGGAGAGAAGTTAGTGGAATTCTCAGAAGCCAACAGACTGTTCATTTCCAATACATTTTTCAAGAAACCGCCCCAGAGAAAGTGGACATGGAAAGGCCCAAATGGGACCAAAAAGAAATAGTCTATCGAATAACAGGGAAATTCTGCAAGACGTGTCTGTTCTGAACAGTTTCAAAATCTCGAGTGATCATAGGATGGTGAGATGTAAGCTGAAACTAAATACTAGACTTGAGAGAAAGAAGCTTATCAGAGGAAAACCGCCACTTTTAGATCTGGAAAATCTAGGGAAAAACACAGCGACATTCGAGATAGAATTAAGCAACAGATTTAGCGCCTTGGAAGAGTTAGAGGATGAAGAAAACATCAATAGTAGAAATAAAATACTGACCGAGATAATAAGAGAGAAAGCCAAGGAAATAGCAGGCACCAGAAAGAAAAGAGAGAGCAAAATTTTTAGAAGAAACTAAACTCCTGATGAAGAAAAGAAGGGAAATTACATAAAAAGGATTGAATGCATAGAACTAAATAAAACCGTAAGGAAGAAAATAAGAGAGGATGTACGAAGATATAACAAAAATCTTGTTAGAAATACAATCGAGGAGAACAAGAGCCTGAAGAAAACCAAACAGCAGCTCATGATAGGGAAAAAGCAAATAATTGCAGTTAAGAGACCAGACGGGACCGTAACACGAAATAAGGAAGAAATTATAAAAATATTTGAAACTTTCTACACAGAATTGTACTACTCCGAACAAGAGCTAGGAAATGAAGACTCAGAAGAAAATGATGTAGATGTCCCAGATGTAATGAAAGAAGAAGTGGATAAAGTAATTCGGGGGATGAAGAACGGTAAGTCTCCAGGAGAAGATAGACTCACAGCAGAGATGTTTAAATGGGGAGGTGAAAACATGAAAGAGGAACTTGCGAAATTATTCTCAATGTGCCTGAGGAAGAGAGAAATACCCAGAAGCTGGAATAATGCTGTTATAATTTTGTTGTACAAGAAAGGGGACAAAGAACACGTCGAAAACTAAAGACCAATTAGTTTATTGTCAGTTCTATACAAAATGTTCACCAAAGTTATTTTGAATCGTTTTGAACGGGACTTCGATTTTAACGAGGGAAGGAAACAAGCCGGATTCCGTCGTGGATTTAGCACAATGGACCACATACAAACATTGAGTGAAGTTATGGAAAGGACTAATGAATATGAACTTCCACTATTTTTGGGATTCATAGATTTCGAAAAAGCTTTCGATTCGGTCTCCTTGTCAGCAGTAATTAAATCACTTGAACATCAAGGTATCGAAAATGCGTACATCAAGTTACTGCGAAACATTTATTCGACTGCCACATCTGTCACTATACTACATCCAGAAAGTGAAAAATTTAAAGTTGGAAAGGAGGTAAGGCAAGGAGATTCAATTTCCCCAAAACTGTTTTCTGCAGTCCTGGAGAGTGTGTTCCAAAATTTAAACTGGGATGAAATTGGAATTAAAATTAATGGCGAATATCTTCATCACCTACAGTTCGCTGATGATATAGTCCTGTTTTCTTCAAATGCGGAAGAACTACAAACCAGAATGGAAGAACTGAATAATGAGAGTTCGACAATAGGCCTTAAAATGAATTTAAGTAAAACAAAAGTCATATACAATCAACATGCTGCAAAAAGGGAAATAAAGCTTAGTGGAGAGACAATAGGCATAGTTGATGAGTATGTTTACCTAGGCCAGCTCAAAACATCGAATGCCAAGTTGACTGTTGAAATAAATAGAAGATGTAAAATGGCGTGGAGTTCGTTTGGAAGACTACACTTTATTTTCAAAAGCAAACTACCAATGTGTCTGAAGCGTAAAGTTTATAATCAGTGTGTCTTACCTGCGATGATGTACGGGTGCGAAACTTGGACATTGAATGCGCAAACGACTCAAAGATTGAGAGTCACACAAAGAGCAATGGAGATGCATGCTAGGAATAACCAGGAGGGATAGGAAGACGAATGGATTCGCGCACAAACAAAGGTAGAGGATTTAATCAAGATTACGAAGAAGCTGAAGTGAAAATGGGCCGGTCACATAGCTAGACGAACAGATGGAAGGTGGACGACAAATGTACTACATTGGATTCCTAGATAAAAGAAACGACCGAGACGACGTCCAAAATCAAGATGGGTAGATGAAATCAAGCGTTTTTCAGGAGCTACATGGATGAGGATAGCAGTAGACCGAGATATGTGGAAAGAAAAGCGGGAGGCCTTCATCCAGCAGTGGATAGAAAACAGCTGAATATGATGACGATATATATCTATATAACTTACACAAAGGGAAGCCGGGAGCGCAATTTAAGGTAAATTTAAGACAAATGAAGGGGAAAAATGTACGTACCATACATGCCACACTCCTAATGTTATATACATCCTAGCCTGCAAGTTATGTGATGCCTTTTATGTAGGGAATGTTTGTGTTCTTAACATTTGTATTAATAACCATCATCACTTCTGTACTATCAACAAACCGGATGCCCCAGTTTCCTTGCACACCGAGTCCCACAATACCAATTTTGATCTATCTTTCCTGGTTACCATAATCCACATTTTACCCCCTACGACCAGCACCTCAACACGCCGTCTGTGGGATAGTGCCTTTATTCATGGTTTGAGCGCGAAAAAATAAAACCTGGGTTTAACCTTCAATAACTCTAAGCTTCCCTTTTACTCTGCATTTTCAACACATTTCCATTCACGATCCCACCCTGTATTTACATGCTATACAGTTATTATTATTTGCAGTTCCGGAATCTACGCGCTACGGCAGTCAGTTTTTCTCCAGTTTTGATGCTTTGTCCGCTGCGTATCGCCACTGTCTCTTCAAACTTGTACTTTGTGAACTTAGCTCTCTTCCTGTAGACTTGAAAACGTGTATAGGCACGAAATATAGTGACCTTTTATATGTGAATATGTGTGTGATCTAATACGAAACTATAAGCTGTAAGTATTATCCTTCTTCCCCCCCCCCCCCTTCATTTGTCTTAAATTTACCTTATATATAAACTTTCTGGCGTTTCACCAATCACTGATGGTTTAATTTTCTAGAGAAATACTAATAGACACTACGAGTCTTTAACACCCTGATTTCTTGTAATTGGGAAGATCGCCAGTAGCTTTCTCACTTCTGTCTATCCTACTGCTTGATTGAACAAGAATACACCAGATTGAGTAAATATCCGTTTCTGATAAACACAGAAAAAATCAACTAAAACGATGGTTACCGTTCATACACCATGAATTCATTCCGTCTCGGCGAGACTTCTTCTTTCGGTCTTTTACCAATTATGTAGAACGTCTATGCTGAAGCTTGTCTGGTCCGGTAAGGATTGTTTCGTATACTCAATGTCTTTCACGATAATAAGATTCCTAATTAGTTCTTACAAAAGTGGTTTCTAACTCTGCAACGTCTTCTTTATTTCTCTTTGTTACACGTCACACTTGTATTGCTTCACTAAGATATGAGCGTCAGGACAGTTTTTAAGATAGATTTTGACTTTTCTAAATAACGATAATTTGATACAGCCTCTCTACTGCTGTTTGCATGAAATTTTCTAAACTATGTATGTTCTTGCTTGCCTCTAAGTGCTACTGAAATTTCGAACAACATTTGATTTTCGTGACAAAATAATATCCTACTTTCACCTACTACATTTCACTAAAATATCGTGCTGAGAGGTATTCGTGTTCGGTCCTGATTTTTACTAATCTGACTTCTTCTTGTCTCGTATGTCCTGCCAGCGACAGACAATTACTCTGATCACAATTGCACGAAATTGAATGTTCCTGGATGCTGACTACAATGCTGCTATTAACTAAATCTATCCCAATAATCGTAACTTGAATTGAAGTGGTCGACAATATCTTCTGGACAAATGCTCGAAATCTGCAATGCCTCAAATCTGGAGGAAATTATAACGGCTCAACCCGTAACTCCTTCCCTTGGACAACGGCGCATGAACGTGTCGAACCTACACAACTGGCCCCCTGATGAGCGAAAAAGAAACAAAGATGTGCCCCAGTCAAGGACGGTTCCAAGTGGGGCTAATACCTATTATCGTAGCACTTGTAGCTGAAAGCGCTTCGCAGCAGCCTACAGCAGTCGATCCACCGAAAAACGATTACTTTCAGAGGATTGTCAGCATTAATTCCCTTTGAAGAGGCGAACATCACCTCTCCGCTATTATCAATCCAGGTACAAAAACTTCTGCACCTGTTCAAGATCAGTGACGGATTACCAAATACGCCCAGTAGGCAAGTGCCTAGGGGCGGCAAATCTTTTTTCCAGAATATCAGACTAATACTTGGATTGAAAAAAAATAATATGAAGGAATTTTCCTGTCAGAAATATTCATAGTTTGCAACTTTTCTTTATTATAAAAATTACACATGTACTCATCTTCAAACCTTTCTTACAATTTTTAACAAAGCCGCATGTATCGAACAAAAGAAAGACGCCGACAAGATGCATCGTTTACAGTTAGTTGATTATAATCAGGTTTCTGCGTGATTGTTACAATGCCAGTCTTAAAAAATAAACATAAAAAAGAAAAAGACAGAGTGAATGAAAATACAGTTGGTCATTTTTGAGACTGCTGAGTGCAGCTTTCGCGTAAGTGGCAAAAGTGGTTGATGACGAGCCAATCTACCCGTCTACTTCTGTCATGTGTAGACAGCTATTTGTGCGATGCAGTAAATAATTAAGGAGATTTCTAACTCGATGCAATCAGTTTTTGTCTTACTGTATTCTCTGATGCATTCGTTGGTGGATACTGCATTAGTTACCAGTCCATTTGCGATTTGAAGGGTTGTTTTTTATCCAGCAACATGAAGCGAACAAAGTTAAATGGGGCGGCTTATCGTAAACTTACAAACCAAAAGCGTGAAAGAGAAGCAACCTTATAGAAAAAGTTTGGTACAGTGAACACGTTTTTAAGGCGAAAGGAAGAAGTGATTGGAGAAAGCAGTTCAGAAATTGAAGTGAAAGCTACTACATCGAGTGAACTCTGTTCTGTGAAACGCAAAATGCTCAAAATATTGTCGGTTTCGTGGAGAAAGAAAGTGCTTGTGAAGTAGTGTCCCCTCAGTTCGTAGGAGTTCCTGAATGCGACAGTGATAGTGCCAATTTCGTTAGTGACGATACTTGCGAGTGGTGTCTGAATAAGTCTACAATTGACATTCTTCCAAGACTACCAATTAACCAGAATTCTGAACACGATTTTTCTAAATCGCAAAGACTCATAGCAGGGAAGACAAGATTTTTAAATAAGAGTTTGTGTGTGTTTTTTTTTTTTTTGTTTTTTTTTCGTACATTGTAAATGGCAAATCAATTTTGCGAAATTATTTGGTACATTCGTGCAGCACTGGTGCCGTTTATTGTTCATCATGTAGGTTGTTCAAGAGAAGACAAAGATCGCAACTCACAACATTTCAGACTCGAAAAACATTTCCAATATTCTAGTACCACACGAAAATTTTGAAGAAGACAAAAGCTGCTGCGAGTTGGCACCCTTAACAAGACAGAAATCCGTTGGGACTTTGGAGAACCATTTTCAATAACATGTTCAGACGGAACATATTACTGGGTCAATGTCTTAAGGAGAATTTTTTGTCATAAAGAAGTTGACAAGTCGCGGGCTTCCCTTATGTGGTCACGAAGAGAAATTCCATTTGCTGCACAGTAGGCAAAACAGTCTCTATAACTTATTGCCGAGTTTGATCCATTTCTTGCGGAACACAATGAACGGTATGGAAATCCGGGGAAAGGTCATGTAAATTACTTGTCTGCTACAATTTGTGATGAAGTTATCGAACTGTTTGCTGATAGAGTGGGAAAAATTATTAATAAAATAAAACAAAGCAAAGATTTTTCCATAATTGTTGATTCAACTCTTGATATTTCGCATATTGATCAGCTAGCTTTTGTGTTAAGATATGTGAATGAAGATGGTAAGCCTGTTGAACGGTTTCTTTCGTTTCTGTCAAATCCAGGTCACAAGTCTGAAAATCTAGCCGAAGCAATAATGGATATTTTGACCAGACATTCTATTGACCTTACTAATTGCAGAGGTCAGTCGAACGACAATGCCAGCAATATGTCGGGGGAATATACAGGTTTACAGGCTTGAATTAAAGGAATAAATTCTGAAGCGTATTATGCATCCTGCGCAGCTCGTTCTTTGAATTTGGTCGGAAGTAGTGCAGCAACCAGTTGTAGAGAAGCATGTTCATTTTTCGCTATCATTCAAAATATTTACATTTTTTTTTCAGTTGAACAAAATGCTGGAACTTTCTTGCTTCTTTCTTCTCACCACGAAGCAAAACACTAAAATCTTTATCACAGACACACGCAAGCCCTTACTCATGTGAACAATGGGTCCTTTTGAGAAACCACTAGTTCGAAATGAGGCCTTATCCGTCTTGAATCAACAGGCTGGAGACAGCTTTCATGATCGCTATTTGGAAGGATATACTGCAGAGATTCCAGAGTATCACCGTGAAATTACAAAGTGTCAACATTAGTGCACGATTTATTTGAATCACTTGTGAACTTTATAACTTCTCTTTGTAACATGTTCGACTTATATGAGTAAAAATTCATGGAGAAAACTGATACGGATTACGAGTGTAGAAAATTAATTGTTTGTAATATATTTTTATTATTGATTTTTATCCTTAGTTTTTTATTTCAATATGTTAGCTAATTGTTATATTAGCCTGTAAAGATACTGCAAATACTATTTTTCTTTTGAGAAGAGCGCACATTAACTTTGTGTCTATGAGGCGCCGAGGAAGCTTAATCCGCCACTTTTCAAGGTGTAGTCATTATTCTGTCGACATGGCGACTCTCTCTCTCTCTGAGATACAAGAATAATCGCAATAATGATGATCTCTTTAATACATTTTCATCATCCGAAATATTCTTCCTCAACTAAACAAGACGACTTCTGCTAAGGGAACCTCGCTGCCACCTGTGAAGCTTCGTAGTTAAGTGCGCACTATTGCTGCGCTTCACTTCACTGTATTAGCGTTCTCTTTTCAGTGGTAAATTGTTTCTGCCCATGTGCGACGGTTAAGAAGGTATATTTTCAGACCACATATTCTTCTTGAATGGCAAATCATAGTTGTCAATAAAGCTGTTAACAAGCAAACGGAATTTATTTCTACTGAACTGTTCAGAAATAAAAAGGATTGATTTTTTTAACTGGGCGGTAGAGCATCCAACACGTTACAGCAGGATGCGAAAGAATTTAAGCTAAATTATCGAATTAAATACAGTCAATAAGGGCGGAGGACTACTTCAAAAATATTTTACGACTTTTCATTATTCGAGTCCCCTTAAAACACAATAACTTTGTAATTAATTATAATGTTTCCGGCCCTCTTCAGTTTGATTGCACTGCTTTCTCAAAGTAGTATTGCCACTAGACACTTTTTGTAAAGGACTAAAAAAGAAATAGGATAGGAAAGTGATGGAAACTAGAAACGATGAACGACAAAATATGTAAACACTTAAATTAAATCTTAGCTACTTTTAATTTTCAGTACTTGACAACTCTGCTACGTACAAAATTAGCTAACTGTCAGAAACGTTATAATTAAAAAGTGATTGTGTTTCAAGAGGACAAACAGTGAAGACACGTAATTAAAATAAATTATAGGGATAGATAAAAGATAAGATAGCTAAACTTCTGTTAAGTAAGGTTTATCATTGAAGTCAAAATATATAATTTAAGTTCTATTTCCCTCGCATCACATTTAACAAACAAAATAGTCGTATGAGTGATTTAGTCGATGTGGAAATCGGATTCGATCCTGCATCTTAATCGTTATTAAAATATGTGCTGTTTCTGTCCTAATAGGCAAGCATCAAGCGGAACGGCTACGAACGATATGGTCAGAAGTTCTTTAATATCCTTTGTTCTCTATCACTCAAGTAACCATTTGAACACCTTATTCAAATATGTACATGTGATTTATTTGCGCCTTCTTTCACATAATTCAGGTTTGCGGTTAATTTTCTAGATTATTAATACATTTTAGTAACCATACAGCACAAACATCAGCAATATGAATAATGTGCACAAATAATTAAGCACATCAAAGAATCATTTTTTTTTTTTTTTTAAGTATTTTTGTAGGTATTGGTAGCGCTATGCGCAAACTGCACACACAATACCACCCAATACAACAAAACAATAAAAGAGTTTAAATGTAAGAATTGGAGCATTTCAACAATATTATTTTTTAAAGAAACTAAAAGGACCTCTACCGAAAGGGTCATCACTATTGACGACAGTTAACTTGCAATTTCCCATTTGGGTTTCATATGCTCAAAATATAGCACCGAACTTCTTTAACGGGACGGGTGTAAACCATAGTGGTGTTACCGCCAAATACAATTAATTTTATCTGATCTTATTTGAAGAAAGCGAGAAGTGCTTGTGAATAACATTGAGTTGAAGCTCTCATGAATGTTATGCAGGGTTACAACTATTTTTCAACTTCATAATTCCCTGAGTTTTTCAAATTTTCCAGATTGCGCATAATAATAATAGAGCGGTATAGGTTCAAATCCCAGCCAGGACGCTGGAAATGCACTCGGTCTATCAAACTGGGTACCAGACAGAGTATCCTCAGTACTCTTGGGCACCTTGGGAGGTTAAGGTGGTAATGTGAGACTGATCAGCCCAAGTCCCTTCGTGCCGTATGTCCTTAATATGTGTAACGCTACCTACACAGTTCCCACGCGCCGTTCACGGCGCGTGTCTAACATTACCTTTTTGCAATCATCAATTAGAATTTTCTCGTAAAGACGTAACAAGAGTCTGATTAACGTACGTGTCCTACTCATTATTTGAGCGACTGATACACTGAAAATATTTCTGCATGTTTATACTGCGTTCTGGGATAAATTCTCCACCTGAATATATGCTCTGTGCAGTATCCACTTTTTTTTTTTTTTTTTTTTTTGAAAATGTCAGCGTTATGGGCACACGAAAAATTCTTACAAAAAGCAGTATTTTAATTATAAACAATTCAAATTAATGAATTTTATTTGAATTTGAATTAATTTTTACGGCAACTGTGGCTCAGACCGGATGGATATGATGGGATGAATTGGTGGAATGAGGAAAGTGGGAGGAAACGGGATATCCCCAAGAAAACCCACGCACATGGTGTTTTCCCACCACAATGCCCACATGGCATGAACAGGGATCGAAGCAACGACCCCTAACACCAGAGGTGAGCGCTTTACCATTGAACCACCGCAATTTTTTTTTATTATTATTATTTGACTCCTCGATTACGTAAATAACTGCAAACGAACAAAACACTGAAACCACGAACACATTCATTTTTCTGAAACGTTTTGGTAGTTTACTGAACTGATAAAGCATTGAAGTTTCGCTAGACCATATAGCTGATAATGGTCAAACCAAATGTAAGAAAATAAAGTAGGCATTGCTGAAACTTACCTGACTGACAGAGGTACATTGGTAGGTGTAATGACCGTCGCATTTTTGTTCTTTAAATTTTAATTTTAATATAGTAAAAAAGAAAAATATTCTCACAACTTAAAAAATATATTTTATATTTGTAAGCTATATACACATTATAAATACAAAAAAAAAAAATAATTTTAATTACCAATGAACAGCACACCTGATTTGCACAGAATATTCAGCACTGGTCATTATATTTAATCACATCATCATCACCAATATCAACCCACAACGTTTCATGTTTAACCCCACTCTTCAAAGTGATCACTTTTAAAATCCTCTAAGTTAAACGGCAAGAGGGAAGGAGGCAAATCTGTTCTTCCCTGCAATTCATGAGGTAATTCCCATACTGGAGAACTTGTAATTTTGCCGCTCGACTTCGTTACAACAGGAATGTGAATACTACTTCTCTTCTCCAACCAAGAGGCTAAAGTTGGACCACTTCCTTCATACTGCTGCGAATGAGAGTTTCCTTGCCATGATGATAATTCAGGCCACACTGTAACACGAAAAGATAAACATAAATGAAGCGAAAGTAAATTTCTCTACAAAAGAAAGTAATGTTATCGATATTACAGAAAGGCAACAATTTAGTTTACACCGGAGTTCTTAATAATACAATCTAATAATACTGAGTTTCGTTTTTAGCATGTGTGTGTGTAGCGGGTAGGCTTATCTGATTTTGAAGGTCACAGTACACTGGCAGTCTGCAGTAGCCACGTGACCAAGTCTCCTATACTACATCGAACGCCATCTACCAACACAGGGAGTGTGATTGGGTGCGAGATTCCGTTGTGTGAATAACGGTGTGTGCAATACCATGAAGAAGACAGCGAACACCTATAGTACAATTAGAAGACTTTAAGTGGTACTGTAAGGTGGGGATGCGAGGTCAGCTGAAAATTGCGCACAATTGCAATTCACGTGGCTCGTAACCTATCGGAGGTGTATCGAGAAGATGGGAGAGAGAGGTCCCACGGATGCGTCCTGACTGACCGGGCGGCGACAGCCAGTGTAATTAAGCTTTCCAAACCTAATAACGGAAGTGACAGAAATTTGTACTAGAAAAAAAAAAAATGTACCTTTTCCGAAATAGTTCGATTTTCTTCGTTACTGCAAGCCGCACGAAAATACAGCAACACACTAGCTTCATATAGAAGCCCTAGTCTTGTCCACAGCATTCATTTTGGCGCCACTGTCGGTTTTATAATTTATTTCCACAGATCAGTAATTTCTGTATAAATATTTCAATTTGTCATGTAGTTAACCTAATACATAGGAACTTAAGAAAAATAATTTGGTCTACAAAGAGCTAAGTATCAAGAAATTCTGAATTGATATCTAGTATCTAGCTTTGGATCTTGAATGGAGACACCATATTAAAAGATAGCAAACAGCACAATAATACACAAACATATTTTTCATTAGTTACGTATGACCATGAAGATAATAAGAGAAAGAAGGAAATCATATGTACAGAAGAAGACGAGTATAAATGGACATTTCTAACGGTACAAACACACAGTTTCTAACGAAGAATTTGAGATGTTTAACCTAACATTATTGTTCTTCTCACAAAAACAATCGAGGTCAAAAACACGTTAAGTATTTTTACGTAAAATACCCACTTTGTATTTTACATCATTAGTTTACATGTAGTCTGAAACAAATATATTTTCTATTAAATCCTTGTTTCTTATTTATTTTAATACTGGTCCTTTACACCAGGAGTTTTAGTTGTTTTTCAAGACTTTTTTACATCTTCAGTTTGTATTTGATTTTGTTTTTATTTTCTTAACAGCCAAGTTTAGACGTGGCAAAGATAAGGGGCTTCCTCGTATCGGGACGGGCGTAAGCCATAATGATGTTACCACTCGTACAATTCATTTTGTCTTATCTTATTAAATTCTTGCAGGCAAATATGGCGAATACCCAAGTCGGAAGAAGTCTGAAGGAAGTACCGGAAACTATGCAATAAAAGAACCAAAATAGAAATATAACAGCTGGTTGTAATTCTTGCCGGGGGAGAATATGATGTAAAATAGATAAAAGGCTGAATACAATGTTAAAGAAGGTAAATGTCGATTGGTTGTCTTTACTTAAAAATACACAGCAACCAGCATTTCTTTCATTCCTCTCACATTTACATTTACAACAACCATTCAGTTGTACTGGATTTATACATTTTCATTTTTCAACATTAAATTCTGCCTTTCTTCTATTTCTTCCCCTAACAAGAGATGCTTTTCCCGTCCTACTACACATGTGTGATATTTCAATGTTGGTTCTTTTGCTTATTCTGCGACGGATGGTTTCTGCACTCTATTGGATGGTTTCTAACACTTCCTCCAGATCTTCCAGCGCAACTGCCATATCTACCTGTAAGATTTTACAATTCAGACAAAATAATATCAACAGCTTATCCCAACTCCCTTTTCCCATATTCTCTATTCAACTAATTGGTGAAGCATTCGTATCGAAATGTGAAAACAGTTTTGGACATTGTGCATTAATATTTTGTTTAGCGAGGAACGTACAGTTATCCAAAGGTAAGCGAATTATGCTTTTCTTGTTACAAAACCAGACATGTATTGTTCATTACTTTACAAGTACTATGAAATTGGAGAAAGACTATTTTTTTTTTCTTTAATAGACTTGATTCCCAGAGACTTTACAGTATTTAGCATCAGTGCTTCTCAAACTTTTCGGGACCGCGGAACAGCAAATGAAATGTCTGATATTCAGTATGCCCATTATGAAATTGTGATAATTATGCTAAGGAGTAAAAAAAAATACGACTTATCTACGTCGTAACAAAACATTATTAAACGCAATGCTAAACAATTTGCATAAAATAACATGTGGGCGGTTCAAGGAAATAAAATTTTAAGAGCCAGCACGAAATTTTCACAGTAACGGTATATCAGAAAGAAAATACAATCATGTTTAAATCTTAAAACTTTGGTTGCAAAGATTTTCTCTTCGAAAATACACAGACAATTGTTGGCCACAAAAATGTTTTCACTATTTTTTTTTTATTTTCAAACTTAAAGAGAGACACTTTTTTCGGCTCTAATAATATAATAAAAATAATTAATATTAATAAATAAAAAAGCAAGCTTACAATTTTGCTCCTCTAAACCGCTCAGAAAATGTTTATCAATTGCGCTGAATGTATACACTAACTGATAGACAAAATTTGAATTTGAATTTGAATTTATTTTAAGGCCTTTAGGCAACTATGGCTCAGGCCGTATGGATGATTATGGGATGAATTGGTGGAATGATGAAAGTGGGAGGAAACGGGAGCACCCCGAGAAAACCCACGCACACGGTGTTTGTCCACCACAAAGCCCACATGGCATGAGCAGGGATCGATCCGACGACCCCTAGCACCAGAGGTGAGCGCTCTACCAACTGAGCCACCGTGGCCCCTGATAGACAAAAATTGGAACGTAAGTTGACAAGGCAAGGACTAACATACCGTGTAAGTTTCACGACTTAGCTTAACTCCATCTTTGTTAAGGTAAAGCTTAATGATGAGTTCACGCATTTTTCTCCTGAAACAGCTTTCGAATCACACTTTGAGAGACACTGACAAATCGAATATTAGAGATATTCAATTGTAGACGAAATGGTGTCTGAAGTACCAAGTTAAGTTTTCCAAAATACATGACAATTACACTTCATTCTTAATGTTAGCAGATAAGCAAATACTTAAGAGGACTCCTCGGTCCAACCCCCAATTTTTTAACATTTTTCAAAATATTACAAAAACTAAGAGCACTATCAAAAATATAAGTTCATAGCGCACCAGAACTTACAAATAACTATGAAATACAATGGACAGCGATCTCGAGATCTTGTCCATTGATGAGTGATACGTTTTCCAAGATTAGGACGTCATAATTTAATTGAAGTCTCAGCCCTCATCAATCGACTAGATTTCGAGATCGCTGTCCATTGTATTTCATAGTAATTTGTAAGTTCTAGTGCGCTATGAACTTACATTTTCGATAGTGCTCTTAGTTTTTTTTAAAATATTTTGAAAAATGTTAAAAATGGGGTGTTTGGAGCGAGGAGCCCTCTTAAGTATATGTGTCAGCTTCCACCACAGTTCCTACCCAAAACAACTTACAAAATTCCTATCAACTTACAAATTTGTGCAGCAGGCAAAGCAGCGCCAAGAAATTTAAAACAAGTTCTAGTATTTTACCTACCTTCCTGTTTCAATTGTGCTAGTTGTTCTCGGGTATAGTGAGAAAATCTGCAATTACTTCCAAATGGACACTGTCCAATAGAAAGAAATCTCTTACAAGGCAGCTTTCGTGATTCTTCCTCTAGTATAGCCTTGGGATCTGAAGAAAGAAAAAAAAATCACATGTTCTTTAGATAATATAAGATCCACTTTACACTACAACATTATACACCATGTTATATTTTATACATACTGTCATGAACCAGCCCAGATATTTGATCCCACGTTTTACAATACGCTACTTTTTTCCAAAGAAAATAATTAACATTACATAAAACTTTAAAGGTAAGTTCATAGTTATAAAATTATTCTTTGCAGTATCAGCCAGTTATTTGTTGTAATTATACCATTATTCTATGGTATAATTCATATATGAAATCTCCTAAGAATTCTGTGAGCACTGAATGACTTCAAGATATGAATGAGAAAGTAGCACCAATGGCCAGTGAACTGTGATTGGAAAATTTTGCCGTTCCTTTTGCGTCTCTTACCAAATAACTGACAACAAAAAGTTAGCAGTAAAATATAGGTTTGTAAAACAGCTTCTACGTTAAACCGTGGATCAGAATGATTAAACCGATATAAGCTTACCTTCAACTTGATACAATTGTGCACAGTTGTGCAAGTAAGTCCTTCTGTTTTTAGTATCTGGAAACAACATTCATAGGAATACACTGTGTCAACATTACACCTACCTTGTTTCCGCTTAAGACCACCATTTTTGTTTTCACCTGCCAGGAGCACTGACAAAGGCCATCTTCGCGGACGGCTTCATGTATTCGAACAGTATTTTACCCTACCCCCTTTTTTTTTTAACCTGATTAAGCCAATGCATTGGTTGGCGAAACCTGTTACGTTTTTAATCGCCATTATTAGACGATTCGATGGCAGCGATGAAATTGTACCCAGTTGAAGGTAAGCTTAGAATTTGGTCCTTGTCACGTAAACTTACATTTGAAACTGGTATAACTCATTATTCTTAGGCTTTGAGTATATGAATGAAACGATTGCTAAACCCAATCTTTTCTCGCTGCATTACAGATGTACAATACTGTCGTAGACGTGAGGTGGTTGAGAACCAATGAAATTAAATTTAATCATTATTTGTGCATATGAAGGTAGTTATAAGTAAACTTCATTAAACAGTTTATGTGATGGTCATGTAGCCATAAGCTGCTAAGAGAATCGAAGACAATCTTAGGGAATATTTGAAAATAATCTTTAAAAGTCACAAGGATCTCCTGTGATACCTAGTAACCTGAAGAGTTTAAAAGGCCAGATTGTAAGCGCGAGTAAGTTGTAGTAAATTCCATAAATATCATCAACCTGGAAATCTAGGCCAGAGAACTAAGATAAATATTAGTTCCCAAACAAATGTGTATGACCGACAACAGGACGTAGTAAATCTGATATCCAATAACTGATAGCAGTGATATGTCACATTTCCGATGAACGTGAGTGACCTCCTAGAGAAACACCAATTATCCTAGATAAAATTGAGACTGATTAAAATAGTATTTCCTTACAGGAAATTCTGACCCTTTTAATCTATCATTGTTTAAGCATTTAATCAAGACCGATAATATTCCCGTACCTTCTGGGAAAATTGGAAGCTCCTTCTTTCCCACCAACTTATTAGAGACAAGTCATTGACTCTGGACTTTGAGAATTTGAATATAGATTAGCAACCAATAGCGTCACTATAAATACAGAATTTGTTATTCCTCGTGGCTGAGTCGGTGACTCTAGTAGATTTTGTCTTGAACTGTTTTGGTGCCCTGCACTTTGAAGAGCGACCTCGCTATTAGAATCTTTGTTTTGGAACTCTGAAAGAATACTTTTAACCTAACCAATTTGGCAGTGATGTAGTAGGAACCTTTTGAGTGAGTGTCTTTAAGAACTTGTGAAATTTATCTGAGTGACATTTCATGTGACAAGAACTTAGTGCAAATGACCTATCAACACCTAGCTGCAATTCGGTGGTCTTCGTGAATTTTACAATTTCATCTAAGTTTTGGGTATCAAGCTGAGAACAAAGAACTTTCTGTGTCGTGCACCTA
Organism: Lepisma saccharinum; assembly: GCA_022664845.1. Lineage (NCBI taxonomy): Eukaryota > Metazoa > Arthropoda > Insecta > Zygentoma > Lepismatidae > Lepisma > Lepisma saccharinum. The sequence continues at coordinate 18,158 of JAGDQP010004890.1, read as the reverse complement.
ACGTCCACTCCTCCAAAGAACACTGGTGAGTTATACTTTCCAACATGATTCTGGTCTTTTAAGTCTCAAAATTTATGTCTTATTTAATATTTGGAGTGATGACTATGTAAATAGGTTTAAGGTAGCTTTGATGTACTGGTTGATCCGATTCTTAGTAAGCAACGTGTGACTATATGACCCGCCGAACCCTAAAATGTACTTGTTGTGTTTGCATTCCTAATCCTGTAAATTTAGGGTAATTTATTGAGGAGCAAAGCTCCATGCGCTGTTTATAAACTCATTCGTGTCTTGGGCTAGACCTAAGCTCTACCTCTTTAAAAACTACTGATCTACAACTCCCACATTCTAGAAAAGTCCCCCCGTAAAATATACTCTCCAAATTACGTCATCTTTGACGAAGTATCAAATCCATTTGGAGATAACAATACCAGTCTTGCAGTTTGGAAAACCCTTTAAGAGTATATATTTCAAACTGGCTACTGAATTTTCACGACCAGAGATTGAAATTCCCACAAAATATCAAATTCGATCTATAAATTAAACAGTTCAGTGTCAAGCTTCGATGAAGAAGTAATAGCCAGTTTGAAATACAGCTTATAAAATACATGACATATCACGGTAGGCAATTTTCAGTGCTTCCTAAATTTTAATGTCTACCTGGATACATGCTTAAAAAAAAAGTTTTCATGCGATCTTAGCGAGCTTCATCAGGTGATGACACAATACAGTGGGAAGTACAAGGTAGATTCAATGGTAAGGCACCATTAGCTACGTGTCCAGATAGATTTCTAAACTTTTAGAAATTCAAGATGGAGACATATATTCACAAAATAATTTTTAATGTCTTAAAAAAAAACACACACAAAAAAAAAACACATGTTGACAAGTACTCGAAGCTAATTTTGATATCCACACAAACGGGGTAATTCAATATCGCGAGCTTTCCGTTCATTTTCGCACAGCTTTTATAAATATGTATAGATCTGCAGTTAAGTCCATTTATTATAATTGAGGAGTTATTTCCGACAAGAGCACATACGTCCTGTTTATGGTGATTACTGCAAAAGTAACTTTGAAAACTCCTTTATATTACCTCCACGTTTTATTCCAATTTGATGCTGGTAGATTGTAATTTATGTTACGTAATGCGAAAGGTAACTACTACCTAGATTACGAATACGAAGGTACACAGTTACTTCTTATGGCTTTATCAACAAATATCTAAATATCTTGACATTTACTACTGCTGCACATTTTAAGAAATATATAAATAGGAAAGGATCGTATAAAACGTATTTTACGCACTTGCGATTAACTGTCTGAAAAAATATTTTAATGGAGATGTAAATACAGCACCGGATCTAAGAAATGCTGCGCCTTCGGAAAAGTCATCTGTTTCCCACCTTAAACAATCAAAACGGCACTTCCTAAATGCTCTAAACCGGTTGCGCCCTGGGCAAATGCTCCGTTTTGTTCCCCTTCCCCAGATCCGGGGCTAAACGCATACATTTTATTATGAAAACGTACTTTTCCTTAATGTTCCTCTTAGACAGTATGAAAAATGAGAATCAGACCTATCAAATAACATCTAGTTTTACTTGTTTGCTGTATAAAGCAATATTATTTACTCGTTTTCCATATAGGGTCTACCGGTACTCTTTCTGCTTGCTCATAAACTTCCAAGAATATGGTTTCAAAACTGGCAGGTAGAAACTGAAATAAATGTGAATGAAAAGATAACTTTTAAATCGATATATATATATATATATATATATATATATATATATATATAAACCAGAGACTGTTTTCTTTTAGATTGTTCTATATACATGTCTTTAAACCACCAAGAAAATTTAACAATGGATCTATCTTCTCAATTACTACATGAAAAACCATAAAAATTCCGCTACTTTACTGAAACGAACCTACAGAGAGAGAGTGAATTCAGTACTATTTACGGACACGATCCTTTATAACGAATAAGTTAATTCTTTATTACAAAAAAAATTCAAAACGATGTATTACATACCTCTAAATGCTAAATAATATTCATTTCTTAGTCTCGTATGCATCGTTCCTCTTATGTGCTTCTTCCTAGCTTCGAGATCATCTATGAAAGAGCGATCACAGTAGTCGCAATAATACCTTTTCCCCATTTTGATTTAGTTTCGCCTTGCTGTAAAACAATTAAGTCAGTAAAACAATTTATTAAGTATAACAATGACACAAGAACATTTTTATTAATACATACGAGTTGTGAAAGGAAGAAAACGAAGCTAGAAACACTGCAATGCTTCTGTTATTACCCAGTACTCAGTTATCCATACCCATAAATTTCAACTCCAAACAATGGTCATTCAGTAATGATAATAAGAGCAATATATTTGTGGTAGGGGTGTTCGGAATTGAAATCTGGATGACATCTTGTGATTTAGGGTTTTATTCACCGGACTTCGAAATTGCAGCTTTCTGAACTAAAGTACACAAAACTATAAAAAAAAATTGTCTTTCATTACCCGCGGTGCGTAAGTGCTTTAGCACATTAACTTTCAATTAAGGGGTCCTTCATTCGAAGCCTGGAAGAAATTCCGTAATATTGTTCCGTATTCCGGAATTGACTTTCGGCCTCCGAATACCCTTAATCTGTGGTAAGTTTCGCGAAGTATATAGAACGTTATTCCACCGTGTCGAACGAACATTTCGTAACATTTATAACATGTATTTTCAAAATATCTGCACAGTACCAAATAGTTGAAAAAGGCTGTACCTGATGTAATTTTCTTTACCTTGAGGTTTTTATCTTAGGTACTAGGATGAAACACACACTGCATTACTTGTACTTCTGACAATTACTGAAAGATACCGTGACGAACAAACAATTTTGACCATGCGTATTCGTATGTTCTGAGAAACAGTGCTCAGATGGGTTTCCTTGTCGATGTTCGCAGATATGTTATAGTGACGAATTTTTCGCTCTCTGGAAAAGTTGCAGCCTTGTAGCTCGCACACAGTCTACACATGTATTTCTGAAAGTGTTTAGGATTGTGTGACGAATGAACAAAAGTAGTCACCATTAATCCACACAAAATTTAACTTGCCGTGAAGTAAAAGGCAATGCTCCACTGCAAGTTTGCAGACATGACCTGCAATCTACAGCATTTGGAGACACGCACATACATTAACATATGTACTTGGACCTACGTTTTATGTACATAATGCACTGTATACAGTCAGCTTCCTGATATTGGAAGCTGACGTATCAATGTGTCCGAAGTACATCAACTGTAACATATTTTACAAGATGTCCTGTAAGAATCTCAGCCCCTTGCAGACCCAAATCACGTAAGTCAAATACCGATAATTTGTATGCACCTTTGTTATTTACAATTTCAGGACCAGCGATCTTTCTTTCCATATTCTCATTCTGTACCAGACGGTATCAGGTTTACTTGGCCACATTCGGTGGAAAATGTTTTCGTAACACATGGGAAGTAAACAATAAACAGTGAAGTGTTTCAGAAACTGAAGACTATAAACAAACTGTGTGACAAAATAAACAACTCAAAATAATAATATAAATCACCAGAATGAGAGGTGTATTTAACCGTAGGTTGAGTAGATGATAGCCAGGGTAACAAAATTTATTACATTAGTTTAAAAATTCTGAAGAATGTTTTCAATGCAACTGGTTGTTAGAACCAAATAGTCCACATACTTCCTCTCGGAAGTTAATGTACTTGAATTTTCGTTGGTCCTGACCCATCATCACGAGCATAAAAACTAGGAACAATAAAATTACATGAGATAATAAAATACTAGTAAAAGTATCAAAACCAACTTGTTTTTTCTGAAGGACGGCTCGTTACTTGCAGTCCCAAACGACCTGCCACAGGATGGACCTCTTTTAGAAAAAACAAGCTAATTCTGTTACTTTTACCGTTTTATTTTCTCATGTAATTTTATCGTTTCTAGTCAGTATGCTCCTGATGATGATGGTTCAGGGCCAACGAAAATTTAAGTACATAAATACTCCATAGGGATAGGCAATAAGTACGGTATATTTTTAGTTTAAAAATAGTTGCTTTTCCAATTAAATTTTCTATGACGCCATCAATTTTCGTTCCCCGTCCACCCACACGACCGATATGACTTCATATTCATTACTATAAAATATATATATATATATATATATATATCTTTGGCGCTACCCCTGCTGCACAAGGAATGCACATTCCCTTTTTCTAGCATTATCGTTGCCCACACAATCCATAAAGCAAATCTGGCGTTGAAAATTCAGAAATATCAGATTCCCATCCTTACAACAATTCTTACGCCCTGTTTGTTTATTACTCAGAACATTCGTTTTCAAATTTGCAGCTAGATGGCTCTGAAATGATCTTGCAGCAATTAATTTTGAGATATTTCGGTATTATATTTGTCTACAGTAAATTTTATGTTATAAAATAGTCAATTCATGGCTTAGATGCTGTTTCGTGTGAATTATTTTGGGATATTTTTGAAGTTGAATTTATTTAAGGTCCTTCAGCATATCAGGCTAACGTCGTTATTTGAGGATCAGTAGCGAATTCTCGGGATAGACAGGGTAGGCAGTGTCTATCAATTTTTTAATAAATAATTTTAACTACTTTTGTATTCACTGCTAATGGGCTTTGATTTGATTTTGACTTATATTACCAAAATATAAGCTATTTATTCCCGTATGTAACATACAGGTTATAATGTTAAAAATGAAAATATGTAAAACGTGCTATATTCTACAACATTCAAAAGTACTGTAAACGCTTCTATTAGCTCCAAAATGGCTGGTTGCTTTTGTTCCCCTATAGCGATGCAAAGTAGCAACAGATGACAGAGATGACTGAGTGATTCGAGCAGGGAGTGAGGGAGAAAGTACTCAATATGTCTTGATTCAGTAGCTTGGCACGTGACTCGCGCTCACGGCCGTATTGGTTACATTCAAGGACTTTAAAGAGCTTTTCTTGCTGTAACCGGCTGTGACACGTTGGTCACATGCTTTGATAGAAGATATGTCTCTCCTCATATACACTGTTAAAGCCGTCTGCTACTAAGAATTGTGGGGGCCGCCATTTTGGCTAAAAACAGCCGGTTGTCTAGGAAACCTGCCATTTAATCTCTATAGGATTTTAAGAGAGGTTTGAAAAGTGGGCTTGTGTTCTGCAATTAGACACATCTTAACTGATATTTCAAGTATGTTATTATTTACTTACTTCAAAGTTCAGCTGATAATAAAATGTTAACGGATCTAATGAAATATTAGAAGAAATATCGCATTTAAATCTGACAACCCACCTATTGCATTATAGTAATAGCGTTATTATATTACGCGTTTGAAATTTCATGAGAAGATGAAAGTAATATTGTCGAAGTCACTGTATAGTGGAACATTATCGTCACTAAATGGAGTAAAAGATAAATCACCATGTCCGAATCTGCAAGGAAAAAACTGAAAGCGGTTCCACCCAAGAAAACGATTCCTTTCCCCCTTGCCTCAGAGGACAACGCCTGAATTCCACCACTCTGCTGCTGAGACAACCAACGCCTCAAGGAGGCTCTAGTCAACCTAGGCTACCCTTCTAACCTCGTAACCAAACAGATCAGCCGTGCATCCTCACACACTAAACCCACCGGCTCGAATCACCCAGTTCCATCCTAAACTAACCAAGGTCAAACAAATCCTACAATCTGACCCAGACACAAGATCAATATTCCCCACCAAACCTCACACACTCAACCCACCGGCTCGAATCACCCAGTTCCATCCTAAACTAACCAAGGTCAAACAAATCCTACAATCTGACCCAGACACAAGATCAATATTCCCCACCAAACCTAGATTAGTTTTTCAACATCCACCTAATCTTAGAAACATCTTGGTCCGTACGATTGCCACCATCCCAAACCGGCGCCCATACATGCCAGAGACCCAGATGTAAGGTCTGCTCCATTTTCATCACTTCCCCCACAATCACTATCCATACTGCTAATGGCCGGTACACCCTCAATCCCAAGGGTACATGCCACACTCCTAATGTTATATACATCCTAGCCTGCAAGTTCTGTGATGCCTTTTATGTGGGAGAAACAAGTTGTGCTCTTAATATTCGTATTCATAACCATCGTCACTTTTGTACTATCAACAAACCGAATGCCCCAGTTTCCTTGCACACCGAGTCCCACAATGCCAATTTTGATCTATCTTTCCTGGTTACCATAATCCACATTTTACCCCCTACGACCAGCACCTCAACACGCCGTCTGTGGGATAGTGCCTTTATTCATGGTTTGAGCGCGAAAATAAAACCTAGGCTTAACCTTCAGTAACTCTAAGCTTCCCTTTTACTCTGCATTTTCAACACATTTCCATCCACGATCCCACCTTGTATTTACACGCTATACAGTTATTATTATTTGAAGTTCCGGAAATCTACGCGCTACGGCAGTCAGTTTTTCTCCAGTTTTGATGCTTTGTCCGCTGCGTGTCGCCACTGTCTCTTCAAACTTGTACTTTGTGAACACGTGAACTTAGCTCTCTTAATCTATACTTGAAAACGTGTATAGGCACAAAATATAGTGGCTTTTTATATGTGAATATGTGTGTGATCTAATACCGAACTATACGCTGTGTTATCCTTTTTTTCCCTTCATTTGTCTTAAATTTACCTTAAATTGCCCTTCCGGCTTTCCTTTGTGCAAGTCATATATATATATGTATGTATGTATACCCAGGGATACTCGAACCGAGTACCCAAGTCAACTTTTTATGGAAGACATACAGAAATATTGCACTGCCAGTCTTTTGAGGGCAATTACCTAAGTGCTTAGACACTGGTGTTTGTGTATTTAGTTTAATCATACGATATTACATAAAACAGGCAAGAATCTACTACTTCAACAAACAGGTAGTGCATAACTTGTATAACCACAAAAATAAATTACATAACCATGTTATGTAAGAATGATTATGGCGCTAACATCCTTCCGGGCAGCCTCGTTGGAATAACATGACCAAGGTGTTCTCACGGACCAGCCTTTCTACTAGTTTGCTGACCCGGTGAAACTTTCCCCTTTGTGTTTTCGTCACTAAAAAGAGGAGTAAGAACCATCTTGGTACTGCAGGTACCAAAGAACATTAAGTCAGAGTTACACTTTGATAGTGAGAACACATATTCGTATGTTTACCTTCATACAAGTATTTACTGTACAAGCTGACGCCATAGTTCGCGACTTCAACACAGAGAAGCTTGCCTGGTAAGTTAGGCGCCTAGCCTTTGTAAACCGACACTTAATCATGTGACTAAAAACCACTATCTATAAAAATCTTCTTGCATTCTAATTCATTTCTAAGCTACATCCCAATCGATCCCAGGATAATCATTCGTTACCCCTTCGGGAGGACGGGTAACGCTACATATATATACCTGTATATCATAAAGTAAATTTATGATAAAAAGTAAGGAAGATACAGCATATTTGTTCCGTAGAAAAATAAACACGTACACAACACTAATTTTCACATAGCTTTTTGCAATATTTCGGTATTATTATAGTAGACTTGCTGTAGAGGAAGAGAGACGCACACACGTGGATAGAACAAAGACTAGATCGACCGTAGCGAACGGCGCATCGTTTGGAGAACAGTTGACTGCTGAATGGCGTGAGGAACAGTTCACAACTGTACAGCGTGTAAGTACTGGATAGGATATATATATATATATATGTATCATTAACAAAAAGGAAAGCCTGAAAACACATACGCACACTAATATACACAGATGACTTCAATATTTCAGATTATAAAGTCTGTAGTCTTGACTGGAGAAGAAATGCAGATTGAATAAAGACTAAGACGATAGTGGCACCATGTAGTTGACGACGCAACAAGCTTGGAGAACAATTGACTGCTCTATAGCGTGTATATTTCAGGAGCTTGGAACAATTGACAACTTTATTGCGTGTAAGTTTGGGAGGGGATCGTGAAATAGTTAACACTTTTTCTTTAACAACAGATGATGGTGGAAGTTTCAATATTCCCTTGGCAATAAGCATTGCATTTACTTTGGCTGCTGCAGCTTCCACACTATTCTTGTTCGTATCTCCTGAACTGAGAATAGTTTCGACCTTCGTCACGCAGTTCTAACCAATCCTATCTAAACATTGGTCCCTCGTTTTGGCAATCTATAACTTAGTAATTTTCGTTTTCTTTTAATAATGTGCTTTCACGCACTTCCTACTTACATCAATAGTACTAAGACATACACAAAAAAAACACTAAAAAAGGCTAAAAAAAAACTGTACGTTTGTAAACAATCTCTCCTGCTCACAGTCACAACATCAAAACGACACTACTTCTCGACCATCTTTAGATTTTCTCCTTATATTGCCTATCCGGCCTTCTCCTACATATAAAGTACATACAGAAGAATGCCGGATACGCAATATAATAGGTGAATTTTAATTTAATTGTTAAAACCTTTAGGCAACTTTGGCTCATGCCGGATTGGTGCAATGAAAAAAGTGCGAGGAAACGGGAGAACCATGTGAAAGCCCATGCACACGGCATTTGCTCACTACAAAGCCCACATGGCACAAACAGGGTTTGAACTGACGACCCGAAGCGCCAGAGGTGAGCGCTCTTAACCATTGAGCCACCGTAACCCATAAAATAGGTAAAATTTGAACAGATACTTGTCAAAATACTACGTAAGTACAATTCCTCTCCTCTCTATTCAAATTTCACCTCAATTCATAATTCACAGCCATATTCAATCCAATACTGGATGAGGCTACAGTTCCGTAGTTGCTGGACTCTCGAACATTGAGTTTATATTGCTTCATTCAAAATTCTTTTCAATTCTTATTAGCTTTTATTTGTTTCCAATTACAGATACTTCTATAAACACATAGCGACAACCAGCAAACAAAAAGTGTTAAGAAAATCCGTATCTTATTAATATTTCGTTAAATACGTATTATAGTTGATCAAGAGGCAGAAACATGGTGCTTGCGGAGGAATACTAATTGAACACTTCGTGTTATGAATGACAGGTATTTTGCCACAAAAAACACGCACAGTATCTCGAGCATGCGGAGAGGGTATAGTTAAAGCCAGGTTGTTTTTTATTATACGCGATGAAAATCATTCTCTCTCACCCTTCGTCCTAAGAGGCAAGAACGTAATTCCCACTTCACAGCAATAGTTCTCGCTAACAAACGCACGTACATCTCACCTTCACTTCCTTTAACGCTCATTTTATTTTCTAAGTTGCTCAAATATCTCATTCCTCCTGTAAATTTTGCAAAAGGTGTCCACAACTTCGGAACTGCACTTTCCGAAAAAATCTAACGTGACCTCAACTAACCCGCCTTCGTTTCCCCTAAATTACTTCGTGTATGTGTGTGAATTTCTTGTGGGAAAATCATTAGTACAGTAACAAAGTTGGCTGACCACATGTAAAATTTACTCTTCGATACCAGTGGTGAGCCACCCTGATAGATTTTTCTGTCACACCAGGCAAATGCAGGGATGGTAACTTAAACTTTGGCCACACCCTGACAAACTTCTTACCGCACCGTTTCCCCTACTTTATTGCGCCCTAAGCAACAGACGAAGCAAAAATTTAAATGACTACTGATTTGACTTTCCTATACTAATGATCAGTAACCAGATTAATATCTTTCTTCAAATGATGAATGTTATAGTAAACCATAGTACGATATGCTGCAGCAGACATTTTTTCCTTAAAAAATCTCATCTATACTTCATTATCACCATGCACCAAAATTTAGTACAAGGTTAACTACTTTTTGGTTTTTGTATAGTAAAGATTAGTTCTCACAATGCTCTAACCTACGAGAAGCTACAAATTAGACATATTCAGAATACATGCAAAAACCAAAGAAAATTAGCCTTGTACTAATTCATAGTGCAAAGTTACTACAAATGGCGCAGATTTCTGCTGTCGTGAAATTGAAATATCATTAAATATTTACTATTCTTCGGAATAAAACAACCTACCAAAACATTCAAAATGTTTTGCTCTTTAGAAAATATTCAAACCAATCTCGGTACTTCGTGTGTGAACTGTGAATGTTCTTTAGTAACAATTACATTTTAGTATTACCATTACTAAACATTGTTATTTTACAAAAATTGCGGTGTGACCTAACATCTTAGAGCTCGCTTATTTTTAAATAAAAATAATTTTCTGCTTACATTTTTATAACTCGACGATTAAAACTAACCAAAGCAACCTGCGCCTTCAGTTGTTTGAAACATTGAAACAAATGCCGATCAAAATTAACTCGGATTAGGAAATCCTTATGACAGTAATTCATAATGTTGGAACCTTGTCAAATGTGAAAATAATAAATAATCTAACCTAAACCATTGCCGTAAACTGTGTAAGATATAGAAAATGTGTATAACGAGAAAAATAATGTAACACGACTGCACGAGTGCTGCCAATTATTTTCTTTAATATTTTCTACCTAATGATTTCCTACACCGAGTCATTCTAAACAAATGCCCAGAGTATTATTGCCATGTCCGTACCAAAGCTATTTGAGCAATTTTTAAAATGGTACAATTAATAATGTTGCACGAAAAGTAAAAAGTTTACTGGATAAAAGAAGTGTGTAGGATAGTATTGGAAGGTGTTTTGGATTAGTATGGAACTATTTCTCAAGTGAATTCCAAAAAATAAGCAATGTTTCTTTGGCAGTAACGTCGTTGATTGTTGACACTTAGGGATCAAAGGTACCGCAATGATAAGAGAATTCTGTTAATCTCTATGCTATAAAAGTGATTTCATATGTGTTTTGAAAACAAAGCACGGCTTGGAGGTGTGTGTATGGAAGTTGAAAGTTCTGTGGATTAACATTTAAATACGCAACATTTTGACATAAAGAGGAAGAAGTACAAGAAAAATGGACTGAAGGTAAGGATATTCTCACGTATTAGTAAATTATACAAGCTTGTAGGTTCAGTAGTCGTAATGTTTCATGTAGTTTGTATAGGGTGTTTGACCGCAATGAGATGTTCTGCCGAATCTATCGGGGGGTGAAAGTAAGTTTTGGTTCCTTAACATCATATGTTTATACGCAATACAAAATATGTATGGTTGCATGTAGTTTATTATATCCAATCGTGCAACGTAGAAGGCAACACTTCGCTCTTTATATTTTTGTTATGTTGCCTAAATGTTGAAATTGATTATTTGTATCGTAATAATGTAATCAGATTAATTAATCGAACATAATATTCCCGATTCTAATCGCGGGGCCACACATCTTTTTGCAACGTTTATCGTTCTAATCTCTTGGGTAGCTGCGATTGACATGGTCTTGCTTGATAAATTTGTGTAGTTTGTCGTAATTTGTATTGAGTTCAGGAAAATAGCGTAATTTTAGAGTTGTTATTCAAGACGTAATTTAGGTACTCTAATCTACGTTGATATATTTCACGGTGAGGTCTAGTAATAAATTGTGGAAGTTCTTTTTTCTTTTCCGGTAATTCTCTATAAAGCTACTTCTGTACAGGATTATTCCATGCCAAATCAACCAGTAAAATAATAATAATAATTTAAACCTTAGGTTTTACAAAATATGTGGTAATTAGATTTTATGCATCAATATTATAAAAAAAAAAATCATGCTTTTGTCACTTGTTTTTTTTGTTATGAATTTTTAAAAATAAAATCGACTGATTTTTGACGCGTTTTGAAACGTTTGAAAGACCGAAACTCAAAAACTATTTGTCCTAGACAGCTCAAACTTGCACCATTCGTTTCAGAATTTCAAGGGTTTTAATTTGATTATTATATGACTTTATTAGACCAATCTTCAAAATATTCAAAAATAAAACAAAGTTGTTTTTTTCCAAAACTCAAAATCATTTTTTTAAAATGTATATATATATGTATGTTCAATGAGTATTTGATTAGAATGTATGTGCCAAATTTCATGATTGTGTTTTAATGGGATCATGTTGAATTTTTTTTTCTAACGAAGTACACATTAACCTGTATAAATAACTTAAACGGTGGTACGCATAATGGCTTTTAGTAAAGTAAATTTAATTGGTTACGATTCATTAGTCTGCAACTAAATAATTTAAAACTATTAATTCTTACTGACTTTTTTAAATACAGAGATCAGGCTGGACTACTTTTTTTCTACAATAGAACTGAAATGAAGATACTGTATGTCACGTTTTATCCAATTAAATTTATTTTTCTGAAATCTATTATACGTACTGCCGTTTAAAAAGCTAGTTATACGTCCGCGTACAGGTTATGCATAAGTGGCTGTGAACCTCTGTTAGAATTTTCAACATGATGAAATTTGGCACATTCAAATCAGATGTACATTGAACATAACCTTACAAAAAAAAATTGACTTTTGCAAAATAAAATTTGTTTTATTTTTTTTTTTTTTAAAATAAAGATTGGTGTAATAAAGTCAACTAATATATCAAATTGAAGCCCTTGAAATTCTGAAACGAATGGTGCAACTTTGAGCTGTCCAGAACAAATAGTTTTGGAGTTTCTAGCTTTTAAAGGTTTCAAAATGTTTCAAAAATCAGTCTGTACAGGGTGAACGGTAGCTAAGGCCACAAACGTCGGGAGGTGATTCTGACATCAAAACAAGACGAAAGTTCCTCCGACGAGTTTTCGAATTGTTCATAGTTTCGGAGCTACACGGTGCCGAAAGCGTGGGAAAATGAATTTCAGAGGTCAGTTATTTCTAAAACTATACAACGTAGAGAGTGCGGTTAAAAAAATAACTTAAGAAGTCATACCTACTCTATTTAAAAATGCATTTTTGAAAACTCTTCAATGTGTGCGCAAGGGATTCCCGGACATGCTGTGAAGGAAAGAAGTGTCCAAAGTTGGTAAAACGAAAGGGGGTGCATAGAGGGGGTTATTTGTTAGCGGTACGTCCATATCTGAAGAATTTGCAAGATGGACGTTTGGAGACTAGACTATGTGGGGTTGCATAAGTACACCAATGAAGAACCGAATTGGAAGTCGTTCTGGAAACCGACCTGATTTCTGGTCGTACGTGTTTGTATTTTACAGGAGACACAAAACACGTCGTCCACACGTATCGGCAGTTATACAGTAGTTTTAGTACGTAATAATGGCAGCAATCTACCATTCTGGCATAGTCCTGGTGGTACTGAGAAAAACCCTGACAACTGACAGAATGGCCGAATCGGAATGTAGCAATGTAAGTATTGTGTCTCATGTACGTCCCTCAGCCAGTACAACGTCCGAGGAAAGGATGGTGTAATGTAGTGACCTAGGCCTTGGATAGATACCATTACCTTATTCGTTGTGTAGCAGTGAAAACATTCAGGGAAAACCTATGAGACGGAAACAAAGAAAAGAAATACGTAGGAATGAAGTTATTTCTGATGTGCTGAACCTAGAATGTGACTACAAAATCAACGGGTAATGTGAGTACAAGGACACCGTACAATGTTATATGTGTGTTCTTGAATTTACATCACCCTTTGATTTTATACCACTTTCTTTATTCTACGAAGCTAAAATAATGAAAGTAACAACATTTGAAATACATTCGTTTAACAGAAGCAGCTAATATAGAGAGTTACACTTTTTCCAATGAAGTGTTTGTTGGTAGATAGCTATTTTCTTTCTTCAACCAAACGAAAGAGAAACGTTAGGCTGTCGGCACTGACGGCTTCATCTCCAGGATTTTCTTCACCGTGAGGGACGGCATCTATGAGACGGGCTTAGGCAATAGAAAACTTAAAGTCTGCAGGAATATTTCACTACTCTATGAGAAACATTGTGCCTTGGGAGTAAAGGGTACACAAATCTAACACACCTGGCGCTGCCATAGTAGATTTTTTTTTTCAAAGCGGGACGTAGGATGGCCAGGGAGGGCACTTTTTTCTGTATAAGTGGACCACTGATCTATGTAGTTAAAATCTCAGATTCGGTCTGTTGTCCTTGTCGCGCACATCAGCATGTGAAAAACAAACTTCCCGTGTTATTTTCACATCCACTATATGCTAATGTGGGTATTTTTGTACTACATGCATTTCACTAATTTATTATTTGCCTGTGCCACCTTATCACGATCGTGCTATATCGTTTTCAGTTTTAAATGATCGCATCTAATTCCTTCTTATGTGCACTTAGAAGTTATTCTTGCAAACCTCGATTTTGTCAAAATGATATTCTCACATCACAGTTATCCTTTATCCTTATCTTGTTCCTCATTGCACTTTTTTGTTCACCGTCTACCGGTCTACCTTTTCTTGCCTCTTCATTGCTAATGTTGTATAAGCTCAGCGTCGAATTTTAAATACTTTACCACGGAGGGCCCCTGGCTCAGTGGTAGAGCGTTGGCTTTGTTTTCGGGAGGTTGTGGGTTCAGTCCCAGCGCCCAACCATCCTGACTGAGGTTTTTCCAGGGTTTTTCTTCATTCACACCAGGCAAATGTCGGAGTGGCCTGGCCGACACCTTCCCGCATCCTTTTCCCTTCCCTATACTGGCCTGATCCTTGAATTCCTAAATACTTTAAATAAAAATTCAAATTAAATACGTTACCAGGACTTTTAATTACCTTGTCGTTCAGACGAAATTTCAGTTAGATCTCTTTGTCACCATGTGAAAGGAATACGCGAGGTTTAAAATTCTGTTGTTTCAGATATACGACGAGTGCCTATCTCCTATATCTCATCCTGTTTGAGTTTTTTTTTTTTTTTTTCAGAAATTTTCTCAATCACACCAGACAAATACCCAGATGATACCTTCATACTAGGCCCTGGGGAATTTCCAACTGCACATACCTAGACTTTCTACGTGAATTGTACCTAATTTCCCATCAAATCTAACACACACTTACCATATATATCGCCTTCTATTATGCTCACGGGTCCAACACGTAGTTGCTTTCAGTGGAGTTCTACATTTAGATTCAAAATACTATTTTCGTGCTAACCATTATCCTTAATTTGACTTCTATGGCTCAGGATATATAAAGTAGGAGAAAGAATGTATGAAGGAGTCGGCCAGGGCAGAGGTTGAAGGTACCATGCCGGCATTTGCTTGGCTGAGGAAAACCCTGGAGAAATACCTTTCAGAATAGTCGGCCGTTGGTATGGAACCCAGGATGTGTTAAATACGAACGAAGCTGTAGCCTCATTACCCTGAAAACAACACGAATCAGAATAGTACATTTGATGTATTTGTCTTGTATTACTCTGCGTATTTATTTCCATTTGTAATTATTGGTGATATGAGGATTATATAGCCAATGAAGTGACGAAACTCCCCTTTCCACCAGATTAGTATATCTGTAATGTAAAGTTGCAAAAGTGATGGTAAGTGGACAGGCTTCTATTTTAGTATCCTTAGAATATTTGAAAGTTGTTTTATTGCATGAGATCTATGGTGAGTTCATTTGACTAATGTTAAGTGAAAGTTGATTCGAAGTCATTCCACGTCAGATCATCCAGACCATGTCACCCGACCGTCTCAGATTTTGATGAAATTTGGTACACTTGTTATAGAACTGTTAATAAAACGAATCTGTGAAGCTGACTGTGTCACTGAATTTATCGATGACGAACGTTTGAGTTAAACTTGATTTTTGTTGTTACAACATCTCTGTGTCGTATTTTGAGGAGTCAAAATAAAATCAACCTTGACAAGAACTCATTAGGTTCAATTCTTGTACAAACAAACGTTTGTTTTCTTTCGTTCTTTCTTTTTTTTTTTCAATTGTATTTCACTTTTAATTTGTTCCGTAATCTTTCCAATGTCGTGTTATAACCATATCAACGCCAGAAATTCTAATAATTACTCTCTAATCATTGGTGTTTTTGAAACTATTGTTTATGACTTTATTCATTGTTGTTTTTCTTTTTTAACCATGTTATGTTTTAAATTTTCTGTCGAATTATATAGGCATCTATGATTTAAACGTGGAGTGTACAACCTTTATTTCTGGAGTACAGCTTCCATGAAAGTGATGGAACAAATGGCAATCTGAATAAGTTTGATATAGAGTTTTCCTACGTATTATGCAAGTTTTTGGATTTTAAAAAAACTTCCCATTGGCCATTTTCTATGAATCTGAGTGTACCGTACGGTCGTTTACTTAGTGGAACTGAGGAAAAATGCTTTTAACATGTCAGTTAGGTTGATCCGTGTGAACAACTTTGAACCAATCCTAGGCAATGACCAGCTTATTTTACAAATTTATGAGTGACCTAGCTCAATTGATAGAACGTTATGTTCGCATTCTGAAGTCTCTAGATTCCAACCCCGCTGCCTGTTATCCTGACAGTCTTTTCATCAGTCACATCAGGCTAATGCTGGAATAGTACCTTTAAACTAGGTCTTGACCAATATTTTGTTCCCACATCTTCTCCCTTTAACTATCCTGGCCTGAGGCAAGATGCCTTTTATCCGTTACCAGCATTCTGGTGCGTGATATTGAATTGTTCGAAGTAGAAATGAACTAATTTTATCAGCGATAATTAATTATAATTTTATTAATTCTTCCCAGGCGATTCTTCTCGAATGACTGAAAGATATAAAGGGTAGCGGAGGAAATGTTCAAGAACATTACTATGGACCGTTGAGTAGAGTTCAGATTAGTATTCGATTTGTCGTGGGGGATGCCGGGGATTTTCCCTGGTGTGTGGAGATTTCATCCCCGGTTGTTGATTCCGAACTTCATCCCAACCAGGGATAAAATCATTGTATTTCTACCCACACAGGTACCATGTTGAAACTTAACAGCAGCCACTAGTTTTAGGATCCCCCTTCGTAATTTATAACAAATTGAACACTGGTTCAGATACTTTGGATGGGAAATAAATATAAATTGCGTAGAAGTAGGGCCTACTTACTAGAGTAGGAGAAAGGAATGTACCTACCATGTTATTGCCTTATTTAGAACTACGATTTAAGGCGATTTTAACATGCAAGTTAACACTTTCATACCTGGGACATTGAAATATTTTAATACCGCTGTGCCTGCGTTTTTAAAGTATTGAGGAAAAATATATAACTTTCCAAATGTATGCAGAAGGGAGTTATATTTTGTATGTTTATAGACAATACAATAATGCTTTCGTAGACCCAATCCATACAGATTCATGCAAAGCTGTTCAGGCCATGGTCTCCGATTTTCCTGAAATTTGGATGTATCATTCTAGACACAAAATAGTTAAAACCGTATTTTTTTTGTTTCCGTCAAGGTCATCAGTTTTTCGAGCAGTGACAAACGAAAATAGTTAATATATCGACAAGTAATAGGAATATTTTAATGCCGTTTCGTTCACCAGAAAGATATTGTACTGAATCGTTTAACTTTTGTTTCATAACTCTATCATAAAAAGTAACCAAGACTTTTGGATATCCGTAATTCCTCCCACAATTCTCTTTTAGTATTCCAGTCTTTCATATTTTATCAGTAAATAAGCAATAAACGATAATTTGAGGAATAAAAACTAGTATATTATTATTATTGTTTTGTTTTGATGGAAAGAGTGATCTATATTGTGTATGATTAAAGACATGATACGAAAATCACTGGCATAGAATCCTTTGTTAAGGTTATTACTTTCACATAATGTATAGCATTTTATTTTCATTCTTTTATTTCTTTTTGCTGCTACAGCAGTTATACTCATTATTAA
Organism: Lepisma saccharinum; assembly: GCA_022664845.1. Taxonomy (NCBI): domain Eukaryota; kingdom Metazoa; phylum Arthropoda; class Insecta; order Zygentoma; family Lepismatidae; genus Lepisma; species Lepisma saccharinum. Next base: position 429 of record JAGDQP010004890.1, on the reverse strand, counting down.
ATACATTAAATCAAAACTAGTGATATCTTATCAAACTGTCTTCAGTGTTATCAGGTGTGCACTAGGTCGAACTGATAATCCCATATTGACATTCATGGGTTTACGTCACATTAAGTTTCAGTTGAAAACATAAAACACTAAAATATAGATCTCGTAAATGTAACGTAGAAGCTTCTTTCTCGTCCATTATATGCTGTAGTATTTTTAGGTGTACTTTATTTTCATGAATTAATGTAAAATTAGTTTTAATGGATTTAGTAAGAAGTAATTTTACATGTTTACGTATTAAGGTAACTTCTGTAAGGGTGTTCTGTTCTAACTTTTTATGGCGAAAAGGAAGGTAATGCAGTCTATAATGTTAACGTATTTCGTTGTTTTTCATTTTTCTTAACGTAAGATCAGTTTTACAGTTATAATATTTTATTGACT
>JAGDQP010004889.1:60515-82032 GCA_022664845.1 Lepisma saccharinum | reverse complement strand
TTTGAAGATATTTGAACCAAATTTTTATATGCTGTTTCTAGGCTTAATAGCTCGGTTAAGTTCGTTAATGAGCAAAATCGGTCGCCATCTTGGATCCAAAATGGCCGCCGAACCCATTGTTGTATAGAATACACAGCGTAAACCGCTGGGGCTATTGAAATCAAATTTGGTATAAAGGCACATCACTTTTTGATTATGAAAATGTTACCTAATGAGTTCAAAGACGCCATCTTGGATCCAAAATGGCGGACCTAAAAATCCATTTTCCACACCGTTTGAGCTAGAGATACGAAATTTGGCATAAAGGTGCATTATGACGAGTAGCTTAGGGAAATATCAAACATTTGGGAAAAGTCGCCATCTTGGATCCAAAATGACCGCCCAAAATCCCATTTTGCACACCGTTTGAGCTGGATAAATGAAATTTTACTTGGAGTTGTACTATCACAAGTAGGTCACGACAAAATAAGAAAACTTTCAAAAAGTCGTCAACTTGGATCCAAAATGGCCGCCCCAAAAACCCAATTTCCAAATCATTGAAGGTAGAGAAACGAAATTTTCTTTGAAGGTGTATGACCAAGAGTAGGTTACAATAAATGGGGCAAATCTTCCCTTTGGGGCCGCAGCCAACAATGGGAGGGTGAAGATGTACTCCGGTGGTGGTGTAGTGCTACAGGGAGATTTTGGTTAAGATAAAGGAGGCGCATCCTCTCAAAAGCACTGAAGTTGGGGGCGAGCCCCGGCTCCCAGCGAAACTTCGAAATCTACCTCAGCCTGTAGGCCTACCGAAAGGGATTTTTTTAAATCAGAACTGTTACTAGTGGAGAGAAGCTCACACTGTAGATTAACGCTCAAGATTCATGTTTGTTTACTTTCACTCAAAAATGTAGACCTTGCGAAAATCAGAGCCAATCTCTCGTAACCTATACAAGTTTACCACAGTAGTCTAAATGTTGTAATCGTTAGACAAGTTTTTGAAAAGAAAAATTAGGAGGGCATCCCATCGTATTATTTTTGTTTCTTTCAACTCGTTAAGCAAGAAACTTTATTGTTCGAAGGAACCGGAATAAAATCACTCTTTTGGGCTAATCAGCCGCGATTCATATGAAAATTTCAGAACCAGAGCGTGTGAGGTTACAATCCTCCTCGCTCATCATTCATCTTTATATTTTTTTTTTGTAAAAAAACAAAGGAAAGAAAAATTGTTAATTGTTACCATTTTCAAGTTTAGTTTGACATAAAGTTTATTCAAGTGTTACCCAACTCCAACTCTCTTTATTTACGAGAAAATTTGTTACCGTTTTCCTTTTTTTTCGTTTGAGACAAGGCCCTAAGCCGCGTCTAGAATAGGGATTTGGTGAAAACTTTCTCTTTTAGCATTATTGCCTGGCAGCCTTCTTAGGGAAAACTTCTAGGATTCTCACCATTCTCGATTCTTTTGTTTAAATTGTGAGCATTGTTCTCCTGTACACGTCATTCGTGAGAGGAAGCAGTCTTTCTAGTGTGAAACTTCCTCACGAGACGGGATGGTGATAATCATGAGAGTTTCTCCCGGTACACGCGCGAAGCATCGTTTCTTTTACAGCAGATCAGCATGTGACGGTGCACCCGCATCCTGCGCGTCCGCGTAAGTTTGAGTATTCTATGCGACTCGGCTTATTTTTTTTAGTTGCAAAATTAAATATTCCTATTCTTGATCCACTCCATCCATTGCCTTAAAGCTCTGGAATCCGTTCCGAGGGAATGTTTGGAGAGTACCTTACTATTAGAATAATAGCGTCACCTTTCCTTACCCAAATTATCCTTCTCCAAGTGTTGTGATTGTGGAGGCCACCTTTCAGGTTTGCCAAAATAAAAGCAACATATCTCAGGTAATGAGTTATTGACTCTTTCGGGAACCAATAACCCATTTCCTTAAGGTCCAACATCCTGACCCGGGGAGCAGTCACCCGACCTCAGGGTTCAAAACCTGAACCTCGTGTAGGGACGTTGAGAAACCCTTACACCATACGCCTATGCAATTACGGGATTTTTAATTTTTCAGCTAAAATAAACAATGTCAAAATCTCAGTTAGTTCATTTGATACATATCCACAATTACCGGTATTATTGGGACTGCTTTCCAAAATTTCATTACTACTTGTCATTTGCCCAGTATCTTCAAATATATGAAAACTCTCTCACACACAAGCAGCGTAGGTACAAAAGCCACTTAATAGGTGTGACCGTCTGCGTAAAATCATCCATTGCGACAGATCAGCGACATTGCCTTCATCTAATCACACCCACAGACGCATATCCAGTAGGGCATTTACTTTCCACGTGATATAGGAGCACAAGGCCCACTAAAGTGTAACTGTTAACACCGCGACACAAGATGCAGCGCATCACGTGGAATCGTAATTAGAACCTGGAGGATTGCCAAAATGTGATGTGGTATGGTACAAACCCCGCGAGGACATGAGCCATATTTCTCAAAAAGACACTATACATGCTGATTTGTTAGGGTGCTACTGGAGTAGTTGTAGGGTTCCTTTACATGGTTTGGATTTACCCCGCTGCTTCTTCTAAGCACGTCCGATCACCACCACCTTCTAACTCTTTGAGACCTTCATGACCTTTATTTTGGCCTCCAGTAGTGGAATGTTCCAGCTGAAAACACATGTTATCAGAAAACATATCCACAGTTGGTTTGTGAAGCATTGTGGGCAGTGCTGAATTGTTTGGCCACCACGTTCGGCCAATATGAACCCAGTAGACATTATTTCACTCAGTAGCCAATTTCATGACGAACATTGAACCAAACTACATTTTGGTATCATCTGAGTTTCTATATAAAAGATCTACCTACTCTTCAATCAAAAGCAAATACAACAGGTTTTGTTACAAGATAGGATTTATGGTTTGGAAGCTCGAAGAAAGTACAAACCGTGTAACCCTCTCGAGAAGCTGGGATCTAACCACGATTTAGCAGAGCAAAAAGGCTAGGCGAAAGCGCTCTTGATCCAGCGTTTGTAAAAAGGAACAAAGGGAAAGTTGCAGACGGACCAAGTAGAGATAATTCAGGAGCAAGCAATTGGTCCAAGCGGATATATTTTTTGCAACTCCTCTTCTCATATCGCAGTTTTGTGATGTGAAAAGGGATACTAAAGATAAAGGAGCTTGCTTTGCGAAGAAAGTCAAGGGGAAGGAGGAAGCCAAAAAAGAGACAGCTAGAGGACCTTTAGTTTCTGTGGATATGAGAGGCCTAACTGTACAGTCATGCTTAAATTGAGGATCAAACGTGGGATTAGTCGAAGAATCTTTGTGTAGAGTTCTTGAAAAGAGAGTAGTGGAAAGAAGGTTTTGCTATAATAAAATCCTGCTTGCCACGGGACAAACTCAGGCAAAGGGAAAGATTAGTTTGTTTGTTTATGTGAAGAGGAGAGTAAGGACTACATTGTGCGTACTACCGGGACTTCATCACAGTCTACTTGGCCCAAGATTCTATTAGCAGCACAAGGATTGCTCTCAGATTGCACTTGAATGGCTGGAATTTTTATAAAAAGACCCGAATCCATCTCTTCGAGGAGACGAGGGAAGCTTGCTGGAGACAGGGAATTTTTCCCTTGAATCCTAGGCAGCAGAAGTTCCAAAGAAGAGATGCGCAGAAGAAAGATTATTCTTCAGAAAAGGACAAACCATTGCACTACCCATGCACACCTCCAAGAGAAGAGAGACCAGGAGACTGTGCAGACCAATGAAAAGAATCGGGTAAAAGTGGTGTATGCGAAATAACCTACACATGTGTTTCTGTGTTTTCCTTTCTTAGGTCCGTGAATTTTTGGGAGTAGGATTCTTTCGCCGTTGCAGCACATGAATCGATTCAGGAAATGTTGCTTTGAGGTTAGCTTGAATGATTACTACGTCTCGGATAGTTATGCACTTTGCATATTGTAGATGCAAATGCATATTTCAACTTTTCTTGGAAAATGCATGTTGCATATGCAATTTCATATATGCATCATTTATATAAATATCTTGCATATTTCAGAGCCAATAGTAACCACTTAAGTTGTATTTTATGGCTAATGATTCATTTACTAACATGTGTTTCTACTCGAGCCACTCTACGGGGATGATGGTGGTTCATAGCCCTTGGTCATGTGGCATCTTTATCACTGAAATTTTTTTAATATGGATCACATGGCTGTGTTAAGCCTCTGACCTTGTCACTCAGTCCAGTCTTTCCTTGAGTTGTACGGTCTGCGTGATGTGGATTAGCGGTTAAAAGTTTTATTGTGATAAAGAAAAGAAACCTTTGAGTGCAGCATTGCAGTCATATCTGAAAATATTCGACGACTTCAGCACAGACGAAAAGCTGTTCTTCTGTAAAGATTTTGAATGTTCGGTAAACTGTTTAAAAAACAGTAACACATACTTGATACTTCCTAAGGCACAATCTGGCACAAACGACTGACATATTCTGACACAAATGTCATATTTTCTTCGAATTAGAGTATATTGCTCCCTCCCGAAGAAATCGGGTCTAGGATTTTTGTAACGAAATGAGCAGAACAAATGAAGCACAAACGATTGACATGAATTGAGTTTCGAAATTAATATTTTCGGCAAATTTGAACGTGACGCTGGCTAGTAAAGTGAGTGCCGCATAATTTTGCGACGATTTGAGCACAAACGATTGACGTGAAATGCGTTTCGAAATTTATATTTTATTTTATATTTATTTATATTATAATTTCAACATTTTGAGCGTGAAAATTCCTTCTCCCACCCACCCCCCTCCTCCCAAGATTGAGTGTGGCATATCTTTGCGACGAATTGAGTTTAAACGAAACTTTCTGTGGCACTGTTTAACACTCAACGATTGACCCCTTCACGATTTCGAGCTTGAAGTTCTCCCCGTCCCCCTAGATAAATGTAATTTGCATATATTTGCGAGCAATTGAGCGAAAAGCAAAACTTTATACGACACAATCCGGTAACCACGAAACACAAAGAATTGGCAAAATTTCGTTTCGAAATTCAAATTTTCTCTGAATTTGAATTTGAGCCTCGCACCCACAAAAACTGAGTGCCGTGTTATTTTGCAAACGAATTGAATACAAATGAAACATTCCCCTCACAAACAATTTCACTACATTTGATCCTTTGTACCGTCCTTGTGGAGGACTGGACTGAAGGTATGAATTTAAGATATTTGTGGCATTAAAAACAGATACTGAAAAATTGATGCTAAATACATAATGATGCTGGGTGGGTACCGTTCCAGAAAAAAATCCTTGGCAGCGCCGGGAATCGAACCCGGGACCCCTCAATCTGTAGTCAGTAACGCTAACCAAGGATATATGTCCGCGTGGTCATGGGTTCAGTGCCCAACGGAGTACACTTGACCAGAAACTGTTGGTCCCGTCGTTAGAATATAATCAGCTCGTTAATATGAATTCGGGGTCTCGGTGGATCAGTTGGTAGAGCGCTCACCTCTGGTGCTAGGGGTCGTCGAATCAATCCCTGCTCATGTCATGTGGACTTTGTAGTGGACAAGCACCGTGTGCGTGGGTTTTCTCGGGATTCTCCCGTTTCCTCCCACTTTCTTCATTCCACCAATTCATCCCATCATCATCCATACGACCTGAGCCATAGTTGCCTAAAGGCCTTAAAATAAATTCAAATGAATATCAATTCAATCAATATATATGTTTCGTTTTCTTTTTGAAACTGAAACTAGAATATAAAACGGAAACGCTTTCAAATACATGAGCCTGAAAGTAGTTTTGGACAACTCACAAGAACCATCTTAAATAGTTTTTATTGTTATCCCATCCCCCTTCCATTTACATTTACAGAATCTCTTTCATAAACAGGTTTTGGGAGCACTACTGTTGGGAAAGAAAACATGTACGCGTCGAAAGAATAATGAACACTAAAGATAGGAAACACAAATTAATATCTGCGAAGCATATTATATACTCGTAGATGTATATGGTGTAAAAGAAATAAGATATGGACTTCTCTGTGTTGTATGTATGTTCCATTTCTTTTCTTTTTATATAGATTTGGAAACCATGGTTTCCTCTCATACAGTGACACAACACAAAGGGAGGGAAGCTCAATATTTACCCCTTCCTTCTTAACCACTTCAAAACGTGTTTGTAGGTGGGGGGAGGGAAAGACATCTTTATTATCAAGACCGTTTCCCAGACGAAGGCCATGGGCACGCGAGTCGGTCAGCCAATAAGTAGACAGAAGGGAAGCGACGGGAAGGTTCACATGGTTTGACCTCTCGTTACCAGGCATCGCAGTGGTAGAACCTAGAAAAAAAACCTCAGCGCCATCTGCAGGTGAGAGGCAAAACTTGAAAAACCGGAAAGAAAACGCAGGTATTTCAAGGCCTATGGTGAAAATCTGTGTAGTTATCTGTACTACAAGTAGGCAGAGAAAACAGCTTTCTCGTGCGATATACTACAACGCAGCACACTGAGGAAATAACGTGTGGAACCAATGATAAGAGAGGAGATATATGACGTATGACTAAGTATGCAACGCAACAAGTCTCCCTTCTTGTTAGTAGGCGGGTAAATCGAAAGATTCCTATATACTTTCCTTATTGATAGTATAGACAGCGCTCAAATTTTATATTTTCTCTATGAGTCATGGTTTACTATTTTTTAACTGATCTACATTTTAAATACCTCTTTCAAACAATAGCTGCAGAGACAGAAAGGCTACAAGTCATATGCTGGTAAACACCAGGTATATAAACAGTCATAATCCGTACCTTCTAGTCTAATGAACAGCGAATGTGCACACAATAACAAGATCAAAAAATACACCAGGTATGCTGACAATAACAAACACCTGATGCTCTCATTCTTTGGCTGAATTAATTTGCGTCCTACTGTACAGAAAAAGATTTACTTCTGTCCTCTCGAAGTTTCCAGCACCATTTAACGAAGATTCCTTCTAGAGCTTTCCTTCGCGATAATAAACAACTGGTGTGCGCACAAGAACAGCATCGGGATAATCAGATCAGCTGCTTCCTCAAACTTAAACACGAGATGCTCGGACAATAGCAATAGCTTTGCGGAACGTGTACCAACATCAGTGTGGCTACTTTGGAATATAAAAATACATGTTAAAGCCATAATTTCTAAATTTGCTTCAATGTTCGTCACACATTTGGCTACTAAGTGAGTGAAATAATTCCTACCCTCTTCTACCGAGAGCAATGGAGCATTTATGGAGAGTGGCAGAGGGATCTATTCACGCTTAGGGTCGTTCACTTACAAGCACCAGAGCGGGGTGGGGGGAGTTGTGGGTGAATATTCAGATAGAATAGTTAAACATCTTTCCATAGTAATGCATCATAAAAATTATTTCGCATATAATGTTCAGTTTTGACCAAGTTATATTCCAAGTTTAGTTCATGAGTTGGCAACCCGTATTTCCCTCAAATAAGAGGGAGTTATCTACTTGTGAGAAATGATAAAGAACTGTAACAATTGGCTTGCATGGCACCTCAAGAACTTTATGTAATGCAAAGATAGAAGCACTTTCTGCGTTGTTTGGTCTATTGAGAGAAACGTGCAGAGCGGCGGAAACACATAGAAAGGCACATGTACAGTTTACGTGATACATAAAAGCTATCTTGTCATCTATTGTATCCTTCGGTATCCGTTGAACTTGAAAAGGCACTTTATCGCCTAAGTTAATTATTTATTTTTAAAGTTTCCGATAAGAAACAAAAAATAAGAAACTAAGGGATAACTAAAATATAAATAATTTATTTCGAAAAGTTTTATTTTAAGTTAAAGGAAAGAAATTATTCACTCGATGATACAATAGCCTAGAAATATACATTTCTTCTCGAAAGAACGATGGAAGTGAAACCTAAATGCATACAAATTGTTCCTGAGTATAGTGCTCTATCTATATGGATTTATACGCATTTGGATTTCATTTTCGTCGTTATTTCAAGGGTAATAGTTGTTTCCAGTCTATTGTATCATTACTCCATTCCATCGCCATATACCTGATATCTCACAATATTACATTTAAGGCAACACTGACTTCAGAAACGTATTTCTCGTAAAATTCTAGCCCAGAATGACATATTACACGACCTCCTTTCCATTTAAGAAAAATCAATCGAGATTCAATATGGCGGACTTCAAGATGGCGGCCATGAAGAATATACCCTCCACAAGGAAGCGCCTTCCACCCAGTACCCATTACTGTGTATTTGTTTTCCACTTCTTTCAGCAATTAAAAAATATAATTGTATTTCAACACTTTTATATGGCTCTCCACAGACAAGAATCTGACTATTGTATCAACAATTACTCTTCAGTCACTGGCCAATGGCACCTAATATTTTACACACAAACTCAGTTTTTTATGCTGATTTTAAATATGTATATCTCTTCTAGATCTGAATGTCCACTTGAAATAGTGTTACTTGTGAGATCCTTATAGCGAGACGTTTGCCGGGTATTCTTTAGCAAACCATTTGTTAACTTCCGGGATACAGCAAAGCTGTCCCGTCGCGATTACCGAGAAATTGCTCGCCAAAAAATGACATGGCAAATACCTTACTCTTTCTTAGCTATGTTAGTGAGAGTAGGTTAAATGCTGAACATCAGGGACGCTGTTTATATTAGCTAAGTCATTATAATCTTTATATAGACATTGTTCGGATGAACATGGTCTAAACCAGGCATGGCCATTTCTATACGAGGGCCAATACCGGTATATGATCAGTGGTAGCGTTGCGAACCGTCATCAGAGATAACGAATATAACTACAGTAGTATATACGAGGCGTGTCCGAAAAGTAAGTACCGTTTCGAAAAAAAAAATACGAAAATAGTTTGTTTCAAGCCAAATTTATTTTTACATGAAAGAGCACACCTTAAACTATTTTTCAACACAGTTGCCACCAATGTTAATATCGGGTGACCAACTGTCCAAACCTTCCGCAAAGAAACTTGCCGCCAGTGAAGACACTGTCATAAATCCACAGCGTGTTTTGCGTCGTCGTCACTGTCAAAGCGTTTACCGCCGAGCTCGTGCTTCAGGTGCAGGAACAAATGGTAGTCCGATGGCGCCAAGTCGGGGCTGTACGGCAGGTGGTCCAACTGCTCCCAACCGAACTGTCGGATTAACGTTTGGGTGGCATCAGCAGTATGGGGACGAGCATTGTCATGGAGCAACACAACACATGTACTGAGTATTCCTCTCCTTTTGTTCTGGATTGCACGCCGAAATTTTAGCTGCGTCTCACAGTATCGTGCCACACTGATGGTTTCACCCCTGGGTAAGAAGTCAACCAGCAAAACCCTTTTCCTGTCCCAAAACACTGTGCACGTGAGTTTTTGTGCTGACATTGTCGTTTTGAACTTCTGCGTTGTGGGAGCTCCTTTGTGCCGCCACTCCACTGATTGTTGTTTCTATTCTGGGGTGACATGGCGAACCCACGTTTCGTCACCAGTTACGAGTTGGTTTAAAAAGTTATCTCCTTCACTACTGTAACGGGTAAGATTGTGCACCGTCTATTCTCACGCATTTTCGCATCCACTTGCCTCACCAACTCATCATTCACAACAGAAGGCCGCCAACTTCGTGGTTCGTCGTAGACATTTCTCCGCTCTTCATTGAACTGCCTAACCCACTTTCGCACCATTCCATCACTCATTGCATTTTCACTGTAAGTCTCTACAATTTGACGATGAATTTCGGCCGGTTTAACGTTCCTTGCATTCAAAAACTTGATCACAGAACGAATCTCACATTCGGCGGGATCAGCAATTCGTTTAAACATGGTAAACGAGCACAGCACACAGTACACTCGCGACAAGTCAACCGTACACAAGGTTACTATATTCTCTGACCGTACTGGCGTTAGTGTAGTGGCACTGAACCAGCGCAACTAGCGCGCATGCGCGGAGCGACGGCACTAGCGCTGCGGTGGCGTTCCAACGAACCGGTGCACACTGCCGGAGACTGGCGGGAAATTTCTTTGAGGCAGGTTTGGACAAGTTGGTCAACCGCTCTGACAAGTGCTTGAACATTGGTGGCACGTATGTCGAAAAAAATAGTTTAAGGTGTGCTCTTTCATGTAAAAATAAATTTGGCTTGAAACAAACTGCCTTCGTATTTTTTTTTCAAAACGGTACTTACTTTCCAAACACGCCTCGTAAATAAAAAAAGTCTGCGGTTGAAACTAATAGCTAAAATGATAACAAATATAATTTAACATAGTTTTTATCTTACCGCGGGCAGCACAAAATAACATGATGAGCTGCATGTGGCCCGCGGGCCAGCTGTTAGCCATGCCTGCCATAAGGGAAGGTTGTAATGTACCAGATTAAATACGTTCGGTAAAAAATCAGAAATCGTAACAAAATAAATGATTGAAATCAGATGTCTTCGTATCAAAGCTTATTTTAATTATTTTAATGCTTCTTGTAATACGGTAACAAGGTAACAATTATGTAATTGAACGGCTAATGTTTTTGTATTGAAACCATTTTAATTCTTATCTAATCAAGCAGCTTGTACTTCGATTGATTCCACATCGTTGTACTGTGATTAGCGTTCTAAGTTATCAGAAGAGCTGACTTCTTTTAGCTGATTGGATACTTCAGGGCGAGTGACCTATTTGTAAAACTTTTTAGTTTTATTTTAAGAGGTTTCAAAGCAACACTTCTTACTTTGGTCATCTTGTAGAGCTAAATAAGCCTTCTAGACACCCATCGTTTTATTTGTCAGTGTTCTTATTCAAACCAATCTAATTCTTTCTTCAAAAAAAAATCGAAATATGTAAAGGTATACTATTTTGTTTTGCTTTAGACATTCATGTGGGTCTATTTTATTAATCTTATCTAAGAAACCTCACTAATTAAGAAAATAAGTCTATTAAATTATAATCCAATTGACAAAGAGTGCATTGTCTTTGTATAAGAGGATTACTTTTTGATGATAACGTACATTAATTACGTTAAGGACAAAACATAATTATTTGTTAACGAAATGTTTCTGATAAGCACGACCGAGGCAATATCTACTCTGATAAGGAACTAGGATAAGAAGAGAAAGAAGAAAATGATATAGAAGTTTCATACGTAATGAAAAAAGAAGTGGATAAAGTACTTAGAGGGATGAATAAGATAAAATGTTTAGTAGGAAATGGACTCACAGCAGAGATGCTTAATGGGAAGAGGACAGAAAATTTGTCAAACTATTCCCAGTGTGCTCCAGGAAGAGATAAATAGTCTCAAGTTGAAATAATGCCATTATTATCTTGTTACACAAGAAAGGAGACAAAGAATGCTTCGAGAACTACAGACAAATTAGTTTATGGTCTGTCGTGTATAAAATGTCTAACAAACTAATTCTGAATTGTATTGAATGAGACTTAATTTTAATCTGGGAAAGGAACAATCCGAATTTCGTAGTGGATTTAGAACAATGGACTAAATACAAGTTTTAAATGGGCTTATGGAAAAGGCTAATCAATATGAACTTCCACTCTGTCTAGAATTAATAGACTGAAAAAAAAACTTCCATTGCACCTCCTTGGAAGCAGCACTTCAACCACATGAACATCAAGGCATCGAAGTTTCATATACCAGTGTTCGAACTGAGAAAAATGTAGAAGGGGGGAAGATCTTAAATTGAGCTTAATATTCAAATAACAATTTACTTATTTTGTGTCGTAAATAACTGGGTTCTGCTGTGTAAGTCCATCATATCTTAAATTACCAATATTATTGTTGATAACACTAGAAATTAAAAAGCAAGTTTCGAATGTATCTAAAACATAAAGAGTAAAATCAGTGTGCCTTAACTGTGACGTCATAGGGCTGTGACTCAGAGATTAAGAATTGCACAAAGGGAAATGGCGATATGCATTCTAAAAGAATAACTAGGAGCGACAGAAAGACAAATGAGTTGATTCTCTTCCAAGTAAAGGAAGAAGATGTGATCAACGCTGTGAAGAAACTGAAGTGAAACACATGGCTTAGTGCCGACTTTTAACATCAACAACAAAGAAAAAGAATTTTAAAACCGAGGAAAACCTTAGAAAGGCCTATATCGAGATCGAACCCAGGACGTTCCCATTACAAAGCTACCACGCTACTGGATGCTTTACTTAGTCGACCACTGGGCACATCACGCTACGGAACGCCACTGTTTTTAGGGCAACATGAGTTGACAGGGTCAATAGAACTCCCGTTTGTAACAACGAGTTGCTAACCTCTCGGACAACTGTTGTAGCCACTGTTAATGGAAATACAACCGAAATGCCGCGACAAATTTGCTAGGGTAACATTCATTACTTGAATTGGCATTTATTTGATGATCTTTAGGGATCTCAGACTTAGGCTGGGCAGAGGATGTTGGAAGGTAGTCAGCCAGGGCCTAGTTTACAGGTACCATCCGGCACTTGTCTGGTGTGACGGGAAAAACGCTACAAAAAGATCAGTCAGGATGGGCGGTCGCTGGGATCGTTACCAGAGCCTTCAAATTGCTAAGTCAACACTCTATCAACACAGATACGGCCTCTGCTTGGATATTTAAGGACACAGAAACTTTTCAAGTAGAAAAATGCCCGTAAAAGTAGGAGTTGGGAAAAAAATAGTTCTTGGTTCCGGAGGGAGAGTGTAAATGCAAAACAAGTTATATCCATTTAAAAAACTAATTCTGGCCATCATTGCCTAATTAGAGGTTTCTTATACATGAAACTACAACATTTTGTGCAAAAAGTTACATTCAAAAAGCAGTTTCGTGCAAAATAAGTTATATATCTATTTTCAATTATTATCTTACATCTGCGCATCGTGTGGTGCGTAATTTACGCTCGTATGTCTGGGTATGTAACAGTGTATTTGGATAGAGAGGTGTTGTAAGTTAGTTAAATTAGAAAGAAATGGAAAATACCGTTGACATGGTGACAGCTGGAGAAGGAACTTTTGGGTTCCAGGAAGAAATAGCACAATGAAATATATCAGGAAAGGAAATAGCAAGGTATAATGATCCAGTTACTTCTTTAACTTGAGTGGCAACCCTAATCTTGCAAAATGTTGAAGTCAATACAGAAATGACTATTTCCATGCTATTTGGGCGTAGTTTACAAGACATTCGTCCTCAGGTAACTATTCTTCATCCAGAATAAAACTACAATATTTTAGATAACATTTTGACTGGGTTTATTTACTCAACAGACTGACCAATTGATAACCTGAAATGCAATTTCTTTTTTACAGAAATGCAAAGTACTGAATGCCATTCAAACAGCAAAAAGGATTAAGTTTATGAAAAAGAAACTGTGGATGTTTCAGTGGAGCCGTCTCAATTTAGGGAGAGTGGTTTTTCTATTTCATTTCCTAAAAGTGGATGCGGTCTGCTCCTGCAGTAACAAACTGTTGGAGGCCGATGTCAGAGCTCAAAATAAGAGATATTCGTAATCTTATAAAAATGGGTGGAATGCTTGTCAGAGAAGTTCCAACATTTTCTTCTACAGGGAACTACAATCATCACAAACTGGTGAGAACTATGATGTACTTTGCTAAAACCACAGATAGTTATTTGTGCTAGAACTGTAATTGTGTTGATCTTTGAACACTCTGCAGAGTGTATGCAGCAATTTCTCAAAATCAGCACATTGGTTTTGAGGCTGGCAATGATTTTATTACTCAGCACAAAATTTATCCAAAAGTAAGTCTTTTGTTATTATAGTCATGTGACAATCTTTTATTTTCCGGGTCATACTGTTAACTATATAAAAGGAATCACGTGTATGTTTCGCATTGATCACTTTTTTCTTCTTCTTAATTTGACATAGCTACTTCATCACAAATAAGTGGAAAACAATACATATACAGCGTTTAGTGCAAATCAATTTATATTCGTTTCTAAAGTAAAATAATTTAATGATAGAAGAATGTTGAAGGGCAGTAGTTCCTCCCCTTTGTTAGTGCACGGATGTGACTGTACTGAGTGTAACTATAAATATAATTTAGAAATGAGAATTAATCATCAACTTCAATGCGAACTAGCAGTCCAAAGAAACTAAATCCTTCACAGTTTTAGAGTATAAATGGTGCTAAACGTTTAACACTTTAAAAGATGAACAAATATGAATCAATTGATCTGCAGACGCGAGCCTTCGTTAATCTGGAGATAGCAATTAAAAATACTAATGCGAACAATCAGTCTAGAATAACTAAATTCTTTATAAAGTTCCTTAAATTTTCACAACATTTAAACGTTTCTGTAGACAATTTTATGGTTTATATGTCGTGTAGAAAGTTTCTTCTCCAACGTTTCGAACATAAAATTCTCCGTGCTTTTTTTTAAGAAGAGCACAGAATATCAAATTAAAATGTTACAAAGATGTCTTCACTTCGTCTGGGCGAGTTCCTGCTCTACGAAAATGAACTCAGTTTAGTTTTCATAATACTTAATTTTGAAAATGCACTTTCAGAAAGAAACAGCTTGTTACAGGAATAGTCGGAAACAGTTTTAGAATATTAGTAGTACAATTCATCATATCTTCAACAAATTAAAAAAAAATCAATTTCTTCTCTACCTTCTGATACTGCGACTAACTCTCCTACTGACTTGATCTAATCTGCTGCTTCCTGCGAAAATCTTTCAGTGGGTCCACGTAGCATAGAGTGAATTAAGAGATAGAAAAGATTAACACTTATTTCTACTTATTTGAAGGAAAAAACATATGCGCTGATTCCACGTTGTCATCTACCCACTTATTTGCTCTCTTCTTTTCCACTCTCGGTATTTCCATGTCCCTCTTTTGACACATCTCTTGCACTTCTGAACACAAATGCTGAAAGTACTCGTCATTTCACGTTTCTTCCTTTCGCATCTTGCTGATGTGTTGACGCAGGGATTTGATGTAAAGCATAAATGATGAGTCATTTTTTTTACTGATGCCACAGCTTCAGCTTTACACTGAAATCCGTAAAATGATGCTACTTTTTTTTCATTAAGCTTTTTCACCTTCTGTGAAAAGAGCTATTTACGTAGCATCTGTACTAGTTCACCCAAATGTCAGGGAAGCGTAGGCGTCCTATCCACTAAAATTGTCTCTGCACACCCATGTGGGCATATTTAAGATTTCTTATACATTTTCACTGTTAATTCTACTACAGGATATTCAGGGCCCTATGCAAAAAAGATTCGGGAGGGGCAAATTGAAGTTTCGAAGGTGGATGCTAAATGCAAATAAATATCAGGGGTTCCGAATGTTGGTGAATATTGAAAACCAAAGTTCTTAAGGGAAGGGACAAGTTAAACACTTAAAGGACAAAACGAACTCGAAACTTCACAGAAATTAAAACTAATGCAGAATCCAAGTTAACAGTAATAACGCGTTAAAAAGCTACACAACGGGAAGCATTAACTTTTTAAAGGAGTAAATGCACCAAAACACGAAATAAAACACCAAAAAATAGATAAATGTGAGAAGGAAACTGCGAAAATGAAAGTGAAATCCAATGAAGAACACAGGAAAAGGACGTGCTTTATCCATTTTTGGAGAAATTGAGATATGAGTAGTTCTTTGAAGGACTTTTTCAACAAGCTATTATACATGGAGATAACACGCATAGTATGTCAGTTATAAACCAAATGTTATTTGATGTGCAGGTATAGGCAATGCTAATTCAGAACTTTTAAAACGCTCTTCTGGAAAATCAATAAAATGGACAAAGCACGTTCTGTTCCAAAGGTCTTCAAATTTACATAATATCAACAGCGAAAAACATTATATAAGGCGAAGCGAAAGGCAAAAGAATGTAATATTCTGACTCTTCCTGGCGCAAAAGCTCTGAGACAGGAGCTGAAATCCTTTTTTTTTTTGTTGTTGTTGTTGTTCATTGTACCTAGGTATACCTTGTAATGCAGATATTCGGCCAGAAACTTGGGGAGAGGGGCAGGGAACGACTTTGCAGATTCTTAGGATGCCCTCTCTGCCTCACTTGCATACGGGACTGACTGTGCATGTACTATACTATTTTTTAAATTTTTACATTGAATTGTGTGGGGCAGCTGACACCCCCCCCCCTGTGCGCACGCCAATGTTAACCAGATCGTTGTCTGCTACAGTTCCTTTCCTTCCCCCTTGACTGTGCTGTGAGGAAAGAAAACTGCATGTTCAAGGGATTCAATACAATGGTAGACATCTCGTGGTTAGTTTGCCAACTACGTATCTGAGAACTGCAAGAAGTTCAAGATTTTGTCGTCAGGTGACAGCAGCTGATTCTCTCTACGAAGTCAGATCGCAAAATGGGTTGTTGAACACAATCATAATACTAGTAAATTTTTCGATGATTTTTAAACGTTTTTTAAAGTTAAACAGAAATCAAATTTCACGGTTTATCATCTGGTCCTTCAACTATAAGTAATATTCATTTTGAACTAATTGCAAGTTCTAAATAAAGACACTTTCTGGATATTGTTCTGTCTCAACAGACAGTGGATAGAATTCCAAAGGAATTATTGTCCATAGAAGAGTAGGGACTTATTTCCAATTGTCTGCAAAACTTATTGTTTGCTTACCCACTTTCATATTTGTATAATCGATATTAAACAGAAAATGGTAGGAAAATTTAATGGAAGTTCATGCATTGGAAGGTCCCTCTTCTCATAATCTTACAAGTTGCAGGAATCAAAGAGATAGGTTGAATTATTTCCTCTGTGAGTGACTGGTATTGGAAGCATTATTTCTTTGGCTCTTTATACAAAGCTAGATGGTGATTCTTTTGTATGAATAACTAACGCTATTTCGTCATTCAGAATTTTCTTGGTCGAAAGAAGGAAGTGCTGAATATTTTTTTAAGTGTATTTTCATGTGTGGTTATATTATTTAACAAGAAAATAAAATAAATAATCAATGCCATATGTATCGACAGTGACTACATGCAAGTTCATGTACAAGGGTGTATAAAGTGTGTTGCATACAAAGTCTATTTTCTTCGGACCTATCGCTGGAGTTTAATATACACGGGCCCAACATATCATAATATTGCTTCTCTTTAATAAGTGAAGTCATTGTCTAGGGGGAAAAAAATCATTAGCAGGAGTCTGGTCATAAGCATATATCTGTCTAAGGTAGAGAATTTTTGACAAGTGTTAGTTAATGTCTAATAATGACGTCCGGTAAGGTAGATGTAGGTATTTCATGCTCAAGACAAACGAAAATACTATTAGATATTAAATGTGGAAAATGCACGCGGGTTGTTAGAAATGGTGTAATTTGTGATTACTGTGATAAATGGTATCACTTTTCTAAATGTTCTGAAATTAGCAAGGACGAGGCCCCCCAACTAACATGGGTATGTAAGCTATGTGTAGGTAAGCAGAATACGGTCACCTATGAAACAATGCACAAAGTAAGATAAATAGTGAAGAACAAAAAGAGATAGAAAATGTTATTCTGAAACTGACGGAAGAAATTGAGTCGTTGAGGGCGGTAAATGCCCTTCTTCAACAGCAACTAGAAATACTAGAGGGTGCTAATACAAATAGTAGTAATTTTATTACAGACAATATTTGGCCTTCTCTGCCTGGAAAAACAAGTGATACCTCAAGAGGTATGTGGAGCGCAATGGCTAAGAGTAGAAAAAAATCTGAGAACCATAAAGACGAGGTTAAAATGAACAAATAAAAAAATAACAGTATTCCGGTCCCTGATGAGGACATGTTAAATGAATCAACTAGCAGAACAGAAAGTGAGGTTCCGGTAAACAAAGGAATTGGTAAACGAAATGATGTTTCGGTTAACACTGGTGTTATTAAGTTCTACGGAGATAGTCAAGGAAAAAGAGTAACACAAAAAATTATTAATCAAAGCAATAGCAAAATAACTAGTACTATAAAACCAGGAGCGATTTTTGCGGACCTAAGTAAGGAAGTCCCACATGAGTGTAAAGGTATGGGCTTGAACGATCTTGTGGTCTTCTTAGCAGGGACAAATGATATTGCAAAAAATCAAGCGAAAGGGTTCTTGCAGGATTTAAGAAAACAACTGCAGATGTTGTTGTGTACAAATGTACTTATATTTACAATTCCGCATCGATTTGATTTACCACCTTGGTCGTCTGTCAATAAAGAAGTGGAACGTGTGAACAAAGAAATCTATAGGTTAGCTAAGCATCTTAAAAATGTTTATCTGGTGGACTTAAATCATATCGGTAGAAGGTTCTACACAAATCATGGATTCCATCTTAATAATATAGGTAAGAGATATGTAAGTACAGAAATATTAAAGGTAGCACAGAAAATAAATGCTGATATGAACCGAAGGGTAATAGAAATGCACGGACGTGAGCATTGAAACGGAATGGAGAATCTGGCTTCATAGATGGGTGTATGTCAATATGGAGTCAGATAAATAAATCGAATCTAGCACACCCATTGCAGTATAACTTACAAGATCTGGCAAACGAAATTCGAAATAACCCAACCAATAATATAAATCTGGATACTATGTCTGTTAAACCCATCCTACTTTTACATCTTAATTTACAATCCATTAGAAATAAGCTCTCTGAATTAGATATATTTTTAGACGAATTTCCGTGTCATGTCTTGTGCGTTAATGAGCACTGGCTATCGAAAGACGAAATTAACCTGTATATACCTGCAAATTACAAGCTAGCTACAATATATTGTAGAAAAACACTTAGTCATGGAGGAGTTGCTATTTACGTCAAATCTGATATAACTAACTACAAAATCTTAGATGTTGATAATTATAGTATGGATGAAGTATTTGAGGTAACTGGTATCTTGTTTAGCACTATAAAGTTAATAGTTTTATCCATTTATCGAACTCCTGACTCTGATGCTAGTGTGTTCATAACGCAATGGGAAAAACTTACAAAATATATTGACAAATATAAGCATTATAAGGTCGTATATATGGGGGATATAAATATTAATGTACTAAATGATACTCCGACAAAAAATGTATTTTGTGACACGCTTAGATCTCTAGACTATTATTATATCAATGATCAACCAACAAGGAAGAAATCATGCTTAGATAATGCTATCACCAATATGCAGAAACCTGAGTTAGCTTGTGGTACTATAGAACCGTACTTATCAGATCACAGAGGTCTCTGGCTTACTATTACTGTTCCACGAAACGGTAAAATTACGACTAAACAAATAAGTTATAGACTGTTACATGAAACTAATATTATGTTACTAAGGAGTAAGCTAAATGAACTTGATGTACATGAAGTTTTAAATTGCAGTAATGTATCTGAAGCTTGGAAGTTATTTGTGAGGAATGTATCTAATAGGTTGAATGAGTGTTGTCCAAGGAAGGTTAAAACTGTTAATGAGGGTATGTCAAAACAGAATAAGCTGCATTTAAATTGGTTTACGACGAAACTGGCCGAATTGAGGGAGAAAGTCATTAGGCTATATTATATAGCGAAAGAAGGTAACATAACAGATAAGGAAAGATACAAAAAGATAAGACAGCTTTACAGAAAGGAAATTAGGTTGGCCAAAATAGAAGCCAATGAAGAATTCATATCACATTCTCATGATAAGTACAAAGCTGCTTGGTCTGTGATTAAACATGAAACAGGGAATAGGCTATCTAATGAATGTATAACTATAACTCCGGATGAATTTAACGAACATTTTATAAATAGTGCACAGCGTGCTGGATCTACCTACTGTAATAACACTGACAACAGAAACCAGTATAAAAACTATTTACTTAGACAGAATATACCACAGAGCGATAGTTTAGTTTTTAAATGGATGGAAATTACACCTGAACAAATACTGAAAATAATTCTTAATATGCGAAACTCTCATAGTGAAGATTACTACGGATTATCAAATTTTATACTGAAGCAAATAATACACACAATTATCTATCCTGTTACATATCTTGTTAATTGGACACTCCTTGAAGGTACTTTCCCTGATTGTCTTAAAATTACCATAACTATACCTATTCATAAAAAAGGAGATAAAAGCGATCCGAATAATTATCGTCCGATTTCTCTCGTGCCAATATTTTCTAAAGTTATTGAACAATGTATGAAAATGCAGTTGTCAAGGTACTTTGAACATAATAATGTTTTAAATATGTCGCAATATGGATTTAGAACTGGTCTTTCCACTATAAAAGCAGTTGAATCAGTTGTTTCAGAAATAATAAGAGGGTTTGAATCTCGCTCTTACAACTGTGTCACTCTAGTTGATTTAAGTAAAGCATTTGATAGTGTCTCACATGATATTCTAGCATCAAAATTACAGTTTTATGGTATCCAGAGTAATGAACTCAATTTAATTAAATCGTATCTCACTAATAGACATCAAATTGTTAAAATTATGAATGTAAAGTCAGAAGAATTAATCATACAAACTGGAGTACCGCAGGGCTCGGTTCTTGGTCCTTTTCTCTTTGTTGTATATATGAATGATTTGCCTAGTTGTTTATCACATAAATCTGTTTTGTATGCTGATGATACCACCTTTATTACAAATGCAGAAAACACAAAGTCACTACAAGAAAAGAATGAAGAAATGATAATAGCGTCCTCAAGTTGGTTTTTGCATAATGAACTAACCTTGAATGCTGCAAAAACTGTTGCACTCTATTCCAATTTGAATCACGAAAATGCTAATGATAGTAATATTGAATCTGTCAAACTTTTGGGTATATATATGGATGCAAAACTAAATTGGAATAGACATACTGACGAAATGTGTAAAAAACTTGCTAGAGTTTTATATATGCTCCGAAAGTTAAAGACATCTGTAGGAGAACACCTATTGATCTCTGCGTATTATGCTTTTTTCATCCCCATCTGCTATATGGTAACTTATTTTGGGGAAATTCTAAAGGGGCTTTAAATGTATTTAAATGGCAAAAGAAAGCGGTTAGATGTATAAAGGGTCTATCTGATAGAGTATCTTGTAAAAAATTATATAGTGAGTATAAAATAATGACTGTACCATCGATATTTGTATACCAGAGTTTAATGTATGTCAAAGAAAACTATGCTCAAATTACAAGACGTACCGATATCCATGACTATAATACAAGACAGAAAGATAATATGGATACGCCGTATGTAAGACTAAGTAAGACGCAACATAGTTATAGGTACTGTGGAGTGAAATATTTTAATTTGTTACCGTCATTTATTCGTGATATGAATCAGAAAAGGTTTGACAGCTATATTAAAAATATGCTTAAAAATAGTTGCCTATATAGCGTAGGTGAATTTGAAACTTATTTAAGGGACCATTATTAAACTACGTACATATTGTATAATCTTAACTTTTATTATATAATTCTATATTTTATTGTATTATTTTTATGACGAAGTCTATTACAACTGTAAATAGTTGTCTAACGACTAATAAAATAATAATAATAATAATAATAATAATAATAATAATAATAATAATAATAATAATAATTATTATTATTATTATTATTATTATTATTATTA
>JAGDQP010004889.1:36680-60415 GCA_022664845.1 Lepisma saccharinum | reverse complement strand
ATTATTATTATTATTATTATTATTATTATTATTATTATTATTATTATTATTATTAAATAAAGAAAATTTGTACATTTGTCGTTAAAACTTACATTTTCAGTAGAAGAATAGAATGTTCTGATCTCACAAATCGATTTCCATTGAATTAGTGAAATCTCAAGTTAGAATTCAGGAAGACCTCAGCTTGGCAGAGTGAATAAAGAGTCAATATTTGGTAATTTGAGCTTATTTCACAATTATACACAAATAGAAGGTACATTATTCAAGATAAGTTCCACTCTCTACGTTCATCTCAATCTTTAATTTATCTTGTTATGAATAGAGTGTTTCTTTCCAAAAGAGATGGTCGTGTGGTTTGTATCCTACGGCCAGCCGTCCTGATTATTTTTTTTAAGGTTTTTCTTCACTCAGACCAAGCCAATTTCGGGATGGGACCTTCAAATTAGACCCTGACTGGCTCCCTTCCCACATCTCATCCATACAATACCCGGCCTGAGATGGACCATAAAGTCCAATTCAAATGCAAGATATTAATTCTGTCGTTTTGAATTTTGAATAAAATTCTTCCATAAACTTAATGTGGGTGGCTACCTATATTTCGTATAAATACGGATCTTTTGTGCGGTGTTTGCCTTCCGAGGTTGGCAGATAAATTATTTTGTTTATCTTTCAGTGCTATCTGAGTTAACGCCTGAAATATTTTAACGTAGTGTTGTTGTATGCTGTTTTGCACTTCAATTTGTCCTCTACAACTTTTGCCCATCGCTTTTGAAATTTGATTTTCAATCAGTCTTTTCAGGCATATGGCGATGGGGTGCCAAATTGACAAAAAATTAGCATTTGGGAGACCTGCTTCTCCTCGCTTTTAATCAAGTTTCCAAAACTGGTAAAACTGCTCGAGCCAGTTCTGTGTATGGAACACTGAAAGAATTGCACAATACTATTTTTATGCTTCAAGGAGAGAAATTCAACTCAACAGATCCTGCGCGTTCCGGTCGATCTGTTCAGTTGAATGAGGGTCGACGAGGATTCTCCCCAATCCACTGACAACCTTCACTCGAGTAAGGTTCAAAAACTCGGTGCACTGGTGCTCCTTCCTCAGCAACAGATCCTTCAGAAGCAGCAGAGACGGCCAGCTTTGGCAGGAGTCCCACAAGGCAGTGTACTTTCCCCTACCCTTTACACACTTTACACAGCGGATCTCCCCACCACATCATCATGTACAATAGCCACCTTTGCCGACGATACTGCTGTGTTCAGTGGCAGCAAAAATCCCAAATTTACGTACACCGCCATAAATCGACTACTAGGTGCCCTCACAGAATGGTTTGAGAAGTTGAGGATACATGTCAAAGGAGCAAAATGTCAGGCCGTCCTTTTCACCAGGCCGTTCTTTCAGTGCTTCACTTCTCAAGCACTTGCCATTTGCCACGAACAGATCCAGTACTCCCCAGGTGCAACATACTTGGGAGTTTACGTAGACCAAACCATAACTATGAAGAAACATATACTGAACACAGCAGCAGTAAAAGCCAAACGACGCATCGACGCCTTATATCAGATTCTCTGAAACCCCAGCCTACAATACAATACCCCCCAAACTCTTAACAACGCCCCCCCCCCAACTTCAAAATTTTTGCTGTGAAAAATCGATAGAAACCGTACAAAACTTCACTTACACCCCCCTAATTTTAACTTTACACTCCCTCAAACTGAAAATCCTGGCGGAAACTCTGCACATGATCCGTTTCATGATGACATACGCCGCCCCCACAACCACACGCCATCTACAAATAGCTCAAAACCGTGCCTTGCGAGCCTTCACAGGACACGACAAAGGAGCACGTATCGCACAATTACACGAAGACGCTGAACTTCCCATAATAGAAGAACACCTACAACGACTGAAAACAGCATTCTGAACACGAACCCAACACAACCCCTTCCCTGAGATCTGAAGCATCGGCACTGCCCGGCACACAAGACACACATTCGCCATGGCAGTCCCTTGAGTCTCACCACCCATTGCAACACACACATAAACACATAGTGTACACTTAGTGCACTTCAGCCATCAATCATCACGCTATTATTGTCATCATCAAGTTAGTATCATTCACTGTCAATTTGCCATCATCATGCTGTCATCTTTCTAAATAAGCAATATCTTTTTCGGTTTCCTTGTTAAATTTCAAATATTGTGTACTCATTCATGATCATTCATCAATTGTTTTTCTCATATATTATTGATTACAATTTTTGTATCCATTTACCTATATTAATCATTTGTACCTAAAATTATCCATATCCAACTTACCAACAAAATTGCAAATGTTCTTGCAATCTTAATTGCACATTTCCAGTGAAAACCATCCACCAGATCTTTTACATTTGGTCAGAAGAACCACAAAGTAAAATTCCCCAAAATCCTTACCTCTTCCATTTTTCTCTCACCAATCATGAACGTGAAAATTTTCCCAGAGCCGCGACAGTTGCGGTACTGTTCCCTCTCCCGAAATAAAAGGGGACATTTTGTCCTGAAACTTCAAAACGCCAGAAAACCGCGAAGAACGCTTGGACTTGGACATGTTCTGAACGAAAGAGATCAACTCCAGTGCGTCACTATCGTTGTTATTTTGCTCGCTTGACACCAGTCTATTCGTGGACAAAGATCGGCAATGAAACATAGTGTCTTTCCGTTAATATTGTCTGTCTCGACAAGCGAGCAACACTTCGAGTCAGGGGAAAGCTGCATCCACGCAAATCAATGATCTGCATTTGGTAGGATTGAAAATGTTTAAATCCACTACGAATTGCTTCAGAAAAACAATACAGTCAATACCAGTTCAGCAAATAAATCAACTTGACCAAGCAATGCAACTTAAACGACCCTATTGGCGACACGACATACCTCTGTAACACGACAGTGTTCGTCCTCACGTCGTTAAGTTGATCAAAACAGTTATTCAACAGCTCAGTTGTGAAGCTCTACAGATATTAACGTATTCTTCAGATCTAGCGCCCTCACCAATCGCTTAATATTTCTGATGGAAAATACAGATTAAAAGAAGCGGAAAAATTATACGAACGACTTATCTGACAGCTCAGTACTACGTGTACTTGCAAAAAAGACCCCGAATAGAAGACAACGTTTAAGTACTTTGAAGTTTATTTTCGCTGATATATGTTTTGACCTCTAGTGATTGAATGTAATGAAATTTTTCCTTGAGAAGTCCTTTAATTCTCTAGTTCCTGTTTTCGATTCTCATGTCTGCAGAAATTTGGGTAATGTATGCGGAGAAGGATAGGCTGATGAAACTGGTAAGTGCGAATTTGAAATACTTCCTACATGAAAGACATTGTAGTAAATCTACCTTCATAAACCACAGTTGATTGACTAGTCTTTATTTTGAAACATTTCTAGCCCACTTCTGGACATACTGAATTAAATCTAGCACACTCTGTTCTTTCCAGTGTGTGTAAACAAGCAAATATGCTAGGGGTGCTTCCAATCCTGGAACATTACGGAATTGAAATTTGTATTCTGGAGTTGCACCAATACTTTGTGATTCTGGAACATAGTCATCGGACTTTGAAGCTGCAGCTTTTTGAAATACCGCATGCGGGACTAGAGAAGAATTTTGTCTCATTGCTCCCAGTGCATTAGTGGTTTAGCTCGTCCGCTTGATCGAAAGTCTCGGATTTGATCCCCGGAGAAAAATGGAACTTTCCGTAATATCATAATTCTGGAACGTCGGAATTCTGAAACGCCGAAATTCCGAAACATTCCGGAATTCAGAGTGCCTCGAATTCCGGAATTGGTTTGGGACTTCCGAACATCCCTGAAATGTACAAGAAAACCTTTTGTGGCTAATCACCGCATTTGATTATCACAGCGCAAGTTAAAAACTATGTGGACTGTCTGATGGAATCTTATTGTAACATACTGTACTGAAATTAAGAAGACATGCAGCCACAGAAACACTCTGAGTGTAACCAATATACCAATTAAATATTCAGTTTATGTAATCAGTACGGGTATTTACTAACTATAAATAATAAAATAATTATCATCATTTGCACTGAGGATTGATGTTCTGCCCGGAAGCAAATTTATGACCGAAAGTTTCTGCAGGATATTATTTATAGGTAGGGAAATTCCCAGGTACATCGTCTGTTTCCCCTGGTATCTCACTTACCTGTTTTCTTGTAGGGAGGGAAAACCAGTGTATTTATGTTCAGTACTTCAATAGGTGCGGCTATGCTAGGGCATTAATTCCCCTTAGCTCTTTTGGTGGTAAATAACACCCTGCATAATATGGTGAACCCATGCTGGTTTTCCATTGTCTTTCTTTGAATGGAGGTGAGGTCTTGAGAACGGGATCTACTGTTTAAAGTGGATTCCGAAACACCATATTCAAGTCGAACACGGGTCTCATGGACTATTATGCGACAAGCAAAAACACTTATCCATAGGGGTAGTGTTGCCAGATTTTGTAAATGAAAAACCTGGATATTTCAGACATGGTAAAGTAACAAAATTAGAGACACATTTTTTAACTGCTTATAAATGAGTGATCTAAAGCAATTTGTACACATACTTTTGCTTCCATTCTTTCATTTATTTATTCTATTTTCAAAATGCATCAACTTAACATACATATTTGGGTTTTAATGTAAAAAAAAGATCCAAAATAAAGAAATTTTCGAAAAGTTTCCAAATAAGAGATAATTGTACTTTTATCAAATTACTCATGGTTAAATTAGAAAAGTGCAGAAGTTAATGTTATTGATCAACTGAAACAATGAATGAAAGCAATATGTAGCTTACAAATTGCCTTGGAATATAAACATTTATCAAATTTATCGATTATATCATATTTCGTTATTATATTTCGTTCGCATAGTTAAACACACATACTATCTCTTATTTGAAAATCTTAGGTGTGTCTTATTAAGGTTTCCATACTTCAGATTTATATGGTTCTCTCAGCTGAAAGGAGAGTCATATGGTATTCAAATTTAAGATTAAAATATTCTGTGTTATCATTTTTACCATACAAGAAACAATCTTCTTTTCAAACTTTAATTTCCAGTTTATTTTCACTTTAATTACAACCAATATAAAAACTGGAGGTGGCACAAACAACAAAAACACTCTCCACAAGCTAATTAATGGTGCACTGGCTCGCTACATACAACACAATGTCACGTGACCACATGCAGTTCTTATCTTCACCGTTATTCTTGTCACATAGTGTAACATGACTATGTAAATAATGTAATTAGGCTTCTACCTCTTATTTTCTGACTTTACATCAAAATAAGACGAAAGTTCCTCTGACAATTTTTCGAAATCTGGAATGTTTCGCGTATAGATACAGGTTGCCGAAAGCGTTGGAAAATGAACTTTAGAACTTCATAATTCTGACACCATGAACTGTAGAGCTGATGCGGCATGTTACCGTCAGAGACTTTAAACTTGCTCTATTTGAAAACGCATGTTCAAAAATTGTGTGATAGATGCGCAAGGTATTCCTCAAATGAAGTAGGTGATTCCCCGATTTTTTCTGAAGAAGAGGTAAGTCGAAATGAACATGAATTAAACGATTTCTTGTGTGAGTAAAGATGACATATGTCATCGCTGGTATCCTACCCAGCAATGATATTCCATGCCTTTGATAACAAAGAAAATATTTGATGAAGGTACGAAATTCTTAGTCCTGATTGTTATGCAACGCGCATATTTAGAGATAATCGTTCGGCATATGGAATCTGCTTGAAATATTGACTTGGCCCAAATGAATTATTGTTTCCTGGTGAAAAGCCACTCTGTACATGCTCATTTCGACCCATCTTTACTTCAGAGAACTTCTGGGAACTCCTTTGGGGAATCCCTGGCGCGTCCATTGCAAAATTTTGAAATATGAATTTTTGGATAGTGTGGATACAGTCTTTGAAGGTATAATTTCATGCCACATCAGCTCTACTGTTCGTGGTGTTAGAAATATGAAGCTCTAAAGCTCATTTTCCCACGCTTTCGCCATAGCTCCGAAACTATGCAGATTTTCAAAAGTTGCCAGTCGACTTGTTTTAATGCGAGGAATCACCCCGCGAAGTGTATCGGTGTAGTCCATAAATATGCTGTATATATTCAAATAGCATATTGAAGGAAATTAACGTTACACCATATATTACCTGCAGATAGGGCCTATAATGAAATCCATAACCGAAGCTATCCTATAATATTAAGCATAACCTCTGATATTGTTGCTGGCTTACATAAACATAGAACGCTGAAGTTGCTCATTCGATATACATTTAAACCCTCCTTCAATTGTTGACACGTACAGGTGACTTCATTCCTCTGACCATTGCACATCCATAATGAAGTATACACTTTCCACGTTAGCATTACACTTAGGAACACTATGGATGAATTCAGTCGCAAAAACCGGGACAAACAGGCGTCCTGAAAGCATTTTTCAGGACAGTTGATTTTTTTTTAAATTGAGAACCGTGACTGTCTGGGAAAACCGGCACGTCTGGCAACCCTACACAGGGGTCAGTTGGACGGACACGTATTTACATTTAACTTTTAACAAAATATTTTTATCAAAAAAATGCCTTTTGTGCTAAAAAAAAAAAAAAGAAAAGGGAAAGAAATAAAGTAATCATGTTTTTTGTCCTTGCTTGCTGGCAATAAACACAAAAACAAATTGTTCTTAACGTAACAACAACAACAACAAAATATTATATTTAGTATTTACCGAACACTCAAATTACAGACAAAAATCAGTGATCCCAGATTTGTCTTCATCTGTTGGTAATTGACAAGGATTGTGGATTTTAAAATAGGAAATAACAACCAATTTACTTCCATTTATTTGTTGGATTGTTTATCATGTGAAAGGATACCTGAAATTATTACAATGTTACCGTTACTTCATTTTATATTATAAACAGTAAACTATGATTGTACCGCCCTAGGTTACCTACCGTCTTCCTCTTCTGTCCACCCAGTAGGTATACAGTGTGTCGAGACTCAAATAATGCCTTGAATATAGGCAAAATGCAACATTTCAACTATACGCGCCATCTATTGGAAGGATTGGAAACGTTGGAAATTTTAGTTCTTTATAGTGTCAACAGATGGCGCAAAGATTCTCTTACATTTGCTCTTGTTTTGTTCATCTCGTACTCAAATTACTTTTTACTTTCACGTTTCTTCTGCCATTGTAACATGTTTGCATACGGTTAAAAGACCAAAAACTGTAGTAGATTATTCAGAAGCTTAAATAATGTTTTAATGTATCATCTCGAGTGTGTGTACAGGTATTAATCTAAAGAATCACTGGTTTTGAATATCTTGTCACGATCATGAACTTAACTCTTTAGATAAATAGATAGATTCAGATAGTTTAAGACAGAGAGAGAGAGAAAGAGAGAGAGAGAGAGAGAGTATACGGGACGCCTTTTTGTCTCGTATTTAAACAATTCGCTTCTGTAGTGATTACAGCTATGCATTTGCCGATTCTGCACTTCGCTCGATTCTGTGAAATTTGACTTCCTTGGCTGGCTGCGTTAGATATTTCCAACAGAATCACTTAAGAATTTTATGATTAGAGCGATGCTAATACATTTAAGATACTGGGGGGTTTTAAAAGGTAATAATTAATATTCTTGTGTTCAAGAAATCATTAATACTTTGCGACTCTCTGAGATTTGTTAAGTTTTTAATTTGGTTGGTTTTTATGATGATTTTTTTTTTCAGAAGAGAAACGCATTTGTTTAGACAGCTATTTCAGTTCCTAGAAACAAATAGAAAAATGACAGGAGTAAATCAGCAACTCTGATCAAATCAGAAATTCTAGTTTCATTTAATCTTGTTCATAGTTGTCAGAAATCTCCTGACTTGATTAAGGGAGATGCAGTACTCACGAATGCTAAAAGTGAAGAAAAATATTGTGGGTTCTAATGTTGAAAAAAAAAAGTAAAGTATGCGAATTTAAATATTTAGCAGTTTCTTAATTGACATAATTTATATGCTTAAAATTCAATAATACATTTTTGAGTGTTTCCTTTAGTTCTTTATTCATTCATTCGTTTTATGGGTGTTGTGAGAATTGCATAACCATCAGGATGGTGACATTTCCTTGAGTTAACTGTCATAACTTATCCCGTATCCGGCGTGTTAGAATTCGTTGTTTATTGTGCTGTAAATTAATCCAGTGTGATTAATGATTATTAGATAATTTGAAGTCATAATGAAGGCACTGACAGACTTGGAGACTTTCAATAAATCAGGTAAATTAAGGGGTGAGTAATAGATGTGTTAGATATCGAAGATTGTGTGTATAAATATGAGTAGTTTATGTGCATAATTTCCTGTCGAAGAACGAGATTTCTTATGAAACTTTCTCAATCATAGCTAACTGATGGTAAAGAAAAAATTTGTACGGTGACCAGCTTGTGTTTTTGTTGTTTATTTTTCAAAACTAATCAGAAAACTCATTATGAGATTTCTTGAATTTCAAGACCAACGATTGTTAATGGGGCGCTGTAGAAATTTTATTGGTGGGAGATTGAATTTCCACGGCACAAAGGAAACAGGAAACGATGGATGCCACCGCACATTATCACCAGGAGGTACGTGCATATCTTAATGAAAAGTACGTTAGTAGGTGGATAGGATGTCGTGATCCCTTTCATTGGCCAACGTGATCGCCTGATTTAGCTCCGAATGACTGTTTTTCTGTGGGATTACCTAAAATATAAGAATTGAAGCTTTCCTGGCGGCGAATATTATACAGATGTTCTCGGGATATCAGCCAGGTGAAGTCCGACGATAGAGTCGACGTTTCAAGAACAGACATTGTTCTCATCTTCAGGGCAAGTATACTGAGACCAGTTCATGTGTACTATATATAGTAACGGTAGGGGGCGGAGCTTAAGAATCTGTGTCTCTGATTGGTTGGCCTATAGCTTGACGCTGATTGGTCGTTTTCATGTATGTTTTCTTTATGACTGGTGTCCAAGTCCGACTAAGTTGAAATCCTGTATCTCTGTTGACATTATTACGTTCTTGTAGTATGGCAAGAGATTCTTTTATTATCCTATCCCAGTAATTGGAGCTCTTTGAGATAATTTTAGTGTCAGAAAATAAAATTCTATGTTTTTCTGTTATGCTGTGTTCTGCCAGGCCTGATTTCTCCGGATAAAATAGCTTTATGTATCTTTCATGCTCCTTGCATCGATGTTCTACTGTCCGTCCTGTTTGTCCTATGTATGTTTTTCCGCATTCACAAGGAATGCAGTATACTCCTGGTGTCTTAAGACCCAAGTCGTCCTTAACTGGACGAAGTAGGTTTCTGATTTTTGACGGCGGTCTATGAATGGTTTTGATGTTGTGTCTCCTCAGGATTCTTGCAACCTTTCCAGAAAGTTTACCAGTGTAGGGCAAGACTGCAATATTGACTGGATCTTCAGTTTCTGGGGTGGTCTTCTTCTTGCTGGAAAAGGTCCTTTTTAGGACCAAACGAATGTCATCTTTCTTGTATCCATTCTGCAGTAAGGTCTTCTTGAGATGTGCCAGTTCACTAGGAAGGCTTTCTTGGTCTGAGATGGTTTTTGCTCTAAGTGCAAGTGTGCTGATGACTGTATTGCGCTGCGATTTATGGTGAAAACTGTTTCCATTAAGGTAAAGGTCGGTATGGGTAGGCTTCCTATAGACACTGTGGCCCAGACTTCCATCAGGTTTGCGACGAATGAGGATGTCTAGAAATGGTATGCAGCCCTCCGTTTCTGTTTCCATGGTGAACTTAATGTTGCTGTGTTGATTGTTGAGAAATTCAAGGAACGACTGTAGCGCATTTCTACCATGTGGCCAAATGACAAATGTATCATCGACGTATCTGTAAAAACATGATGGTTTTAATGGTGCTGATTCTAGTGCTTTCTGCTCGACCAGATTGCCAGATTGGCTAAAAAAGGGCCAGATTGCCTAAACCTAACATCACCAAAGATGAAAGAACAGCACTTAGGAATCTTCGTGAAGACGCCAGCACCACTGTATTACCAGCAGATAAAGGAAACGCCACCATACTCATTCCTACTGAAGCCTACAAGAAGAAGATGTCAGATTTACTCAACGACTCGGCCTATAGACAACTCAAGAAAGATCCCACCGCCAGTATTGAACGTAGAGTTGCCATCCTTCTGAAGAAGGCAAATTTGCCAGAAGAAATACGCAAGAAAATCACGTCACATAACTGCCAACCACCGAGACTGTATGGACTACCGAAAATACATAAGACTGACATCCCAATGAGGCCCATTGTCAGTGCAATTGGAAGCCCAACTTACCGTCTGGCCAAGTACCTCACTTCTCTTCTTCAACCCTTGGTGGGACAGTGTGAACACCACGTCAAGAACTCATATGAATTCGTGGAAATACTGAAGACCATACGTATTTCTCCAGATGACATCCTAGTCAGCTTCGATGTGGTCTCTCTGTTTACCAAGGTTCCAGTACAGGACACGTTGCTTTTACTCAGCGAGCACTTCCCGCCGGTGATTGTAGATTTATTCAAGATAACATTAACTTCCACATATTTCCTCTTCGACGGACAGTACTATGAACAAACAGACGGCGTCGCCATGGGATCACCTCTCTCACCAGCAGTGGCAAATTTTTTCATGGAGAGTTTCGAGCAGAAAGCACTAGAATCAGCACCATTAAAACCATCATGTTTTTACAGATACGTCGATGATACATTTGTCATTTGGCCACATGGTAGAAA
The DNA here is from genome assembly GCA_022664845.1 of Lepisma saccharinum. Classification (NCBI taxonomy): domain Eukaryota; kingdom Metazoa; phylum Arthropoda; class Insecta; order Zygentoma; family Lepismatidae; genus Lepisma; species Lepisma saccharinum. The sequence goes on along the minus strand of JAGDQP010004889.1, from coordinate 49,613 downwards.
TGTGCTACAGTCGTTCCTTGAATTTCTCAACAATCAACACAGCAACATTAAGTTCACCATGGAAACAGAAACGGAGGGCTGCATACCATTTCTAGACATCCTCATTCGTCGCAAACCTGATGGAAGTCTGGGCCACAGTGTCTATAGGAAGCCTACCCATACCGACCTTTACCTTAATGGAAACAGTTTTCACCATAAATCGCAGCGCAATACAGTCATCAGCACACTTGCACTTAGAGCAAAAACCATCTCAGACCAAGAAAGCCTTCCTAGTGAACTGGCACATCTCAAGAAGACCTTACTGCAGAATGGATACAAGAAAGATGACATTCGTTTGGTCCTAAAAAGGACCTTTTCCAGCAAGAAGAAGACCACCCCAGAAACTGAAGATCCAGTCAATATTGCAGTCTTGCCCTACACTGGTAAACTTTCTGGAAAGGTTGCAAGAATCCTGAGGAGACACAACATCAAAACCATTCATAGACCGCCGTCAAAAATCAGAAACCTACTTCGTCCAGTTAAGGACGACTTGGGTCTTAAGACACCAGGAGTATACTGCATTCCTTGTGAATGCGGAAAAACATACATAGGACAAACAGGACGGACAGTAGAACATCGATGCAAGGAGCATGAAAGATACATAAAGCTATTTTATCCGGAGAAATCAGGCCTGGCAGAACACAGCATAACAGAAAAACATAGAATTTTATTTTCTGACACTAAAATTATCTCAAAGAGCTCCAATTACTGGGATAGGATAATAAAAGAATCTCTTGCCATACTACAAGAACGTAATAATGTCAACAGAGATACAGGATTTCAACTTAGTCGGACTTGGACACCAGTCATAAAGAAAACATACATGAAAACGACCAATCAGCGTCAAGCTATAGGCCAACCAATCAGAGACACAGATTCTTAAGCTCCGCCCCCTACCGTTACTATATATAGTACACATGAACTGGTCTCAGTATACTTGCCCTGAAGATGAGAACAATGTCTGTTCTTGAAACGTCGGCTCTATCGTCGGACTTCACCTGGCTGATATCCCGAGAACATCTGTATAATACCTAAAATATGTTGTTTACAGAGCACTGCGCACTAGCATCGATGATTTGAAATTAAAATTAACTGCAGCTTGGTATGAAATTTCAGCAGAAACTTTCATACAAGTACAGAAGGAATTGAACTGTCAGCAAATGAATGGCGCTCATTTCGAACATCTTATAAAATAAGGAAGCGCATTTTTACCTTTATTACATTTGGTGTCTATGAACGACAACATTCACGAAATTTAGATATTTCCAATGTCACATTATTTTGAGTTATGCATAGACTGTTTAATTTCTGAGAAAGGCAGCTCAGTATAGACATGAGTCGTCTTATATGTTTAGGTGGTAGTGCACGTAGCTGACGGAAACCCCAATAGTACAGAACCACACTTCTCCATATAAAACTACATGTGCAGATTTTTCGCTTACTCAGTACTACGTGTTCTCTAAAACTAATTACGCTGAAGGAACTGAAACATATATGGGTTTCCCTTTACACAAGCATGAAGGTTTCTAATCGGTCCCCGCCAACCTCGAAGATGATAAAGTCTCAAACAACATTGATGGTAAAAAAAAAAAATGTGATGTATTATCTACCACAAGCTTTAAGTTTCCTTCCGTCTGACTAAACAATCAGTGTCGAACATTTATTTTCGAATTCTGATCTCCCTCTTCCCCATTATTTCGGATAAGGACAAATCAATGAGCCCTAAATTTCCCAAAATATTTATTTTTTGCAACCTACCAAACCGGTCTCGCCCCTCTATCCCATTTCAAAATTTAGTTACCCACTCCTATCTGCTCCAAGAGCGAGTTACAATAGCAAATTCCTGAAAATGATAGTTCCTGAAAATATTTAAGGATGTATACAGGGTGTAGCCGTTCCGAAGTTAGAGGGTGATGGCAACGGACTTTATGGACACGACCTTTGAACTTCCGCCATTTCGGATAGGGACAACACAGCGACAAAGAGTCATCAAAATACTTCTTTTGTCAAGACCTTTCAGACGAGATATCACTCTACTCCTTTCCTGATTGAAATTTTCAAGTTTGTGCCCGCCTAGTCCCTTGGGGAGGGTGGGGGCTTGGGATGAAAGTTTTATAGCTCAAAATGAAATCACCTCAAAATAACGATGAACGTCTTTTAGCATTTTCTCATATTTGTATCCATTCAGACGATACAGGGGGTGGCTGTATAGTCATGGGACTTATAGACACCATGCATACATAATTCGTTTTTTTTTAAGAAAATAACAATTTGACTTCCTTCTAAATAAAAACTAAAATATGCTGTTTCATCTATATATCTGCCATACAAATCCTCACCGTTGGTACAACTTCTTATATTTACCTTATTTTGTCAAAGAAAAAAACATACATACACTATGTTTCATGCCAAAATACGTAACATTAAATCCCTTCCCATCTTCTAATCCAATCTGTACAACTTATATAACCAACAAGACAGCTTTGTTAATATGGTTGCATATAGACAAGGGGTACTGGCGGTACAGCTTTATCATTCACGTCTACACTGAAGACCTCCTGGCACAAAAAGCACACAAAAACTTCACCAAAAATGAACTTATGTGAACGCATGTGAACTTTATGTGAACCTACCGAAAAAAACTATGTTTTTAGTGTGCTCAATGTGTTTCTTTAATAGCTTCTACCACACGGTGCACATTTTGTATACATTAAGTTCATATTTGCTGTAGTTCACATTAGCTACACTTCGTTTTGAAATCACATTTAGTACATGTGCCAATTTTAAATGAACTTTTTGTGCATAAGTTGTGTATCAACAGTCAGTACACCAGAAATGCATATATTATGCACTAAATATGTGGCGTAGTTCATTATTAATTTCACGAAAAGTTCATATATTATGCACTAAAAACGTGCTAAAACTGGAACATATTGTGAACTGTTTTCGGGACATATTGTGAACTTTATGTGTACTTTAGGTGTACTTTGATTTTCATTGCAGTGGCGAATTTATGCATAGAAAGAACAAACATCTTGATACGACGCTCAAATCAATGGCGTCATTCCTTTTCAGTAACAAATCTGCCTTTTGCGGAAGAAATGTATATGTTGGATTAATATGATTTTTTTTTGTTTAATTGAGGGAAATCTTTGAAGAGACGATTAATGAGACTTCTGCGTTTTTGAAAAGTGAGAATTTTTAACTTGATAGACCAGATTATCGTTTCTTTCAGAATTTTGGGTTACGGAATGTGCTTTAATTGAGATCTTGTAATAGTTTATAATATAATATTTTCATTTCATTTCATTTCTTCGTTTATTTATTGCAGAGCCACCAGGCACGTTTCCAGAATTTGGGTTTGGAGGGGTTCAAGGGCTTCATCTACCCATCTTGCATTTGGACGTCGTCTCGGTCGTTTCTTTTCTCTAGGAATCCAATGGAGTACATTTGTCGTCCACCTTCCATCTGTTCGTCTAGCTATGTGACCGGCCCATTTCCACTTCAGCTTCTTCGCAGTCTTGATTAAATCCCTTACCTTTGTTTGTGCGCGAATCCATTAATTTCTCTTCCTGTCCCTCCTGGTTATTCCTAGCATGCATCTCTCCATTGCTCTTTGTGTGACTCTCAATCTTTGAGTCGTTTGCGCCTTCATTGTCCAAGTTTCACAGCCGTATATCATCACAGGTAAGACACATTGATTATAAACTTTACTCTTCAGACACATTGGTAGTTTGCTTTTGAAAATAAATTGTAGTCTTCCAAACGAACTACACGCCATTTTACATCTTCTATTTATTTCATCAGTCAACTTGGCATTCGATGTTCACTTGAACATCAAGGCATCGAAAATGCGTACATCAAGCTACTGCGAAACATTTATTCGACTGCCACATCTGTCATTAGACTACATCAAGAAAGTGAAAAATTTAAAGTTGGAAAGGGGGTAAGGCAAGGAGATTCAATTTCCCCAAAACTGTTTTCTGCGGTCCTGGAGAGAGGGTTCCAAAATTTAAACTGGGATGAAGTTGGAATTAAATTAATGGCGAGTGTATATATCTGTATATATATATATACGTTTGTCTCTTGTGATTAAACGTAAGGAATTAATATTAAGAGTTTGTCTTCATACAGGATATGTCCTTTGAACTCAGAAGATAACTTTTTTGAGTACGCAATCCAAGAAAAAAAGTCCTGATACCATGCTCAGAGCACGAGACCACTATTTTTTTTTTTAAGTTTATGAAAAATGTTACATTTTAACTCGTGAACTTTCAACTACATTTATCAACAAGAACAGCAAATTAATCTGTTGACCAAATTTTAATATTTTCTCCCTGTTTTCGACTTCTTTTCATTCTTTTCTATTTGCCTAAACTTTTACTTTAAACCTCTAAAGTTATATGAAATAAACCAATCGATCCTGAATGATCCCCTTAATCAGGAATACAATAAAAAATTGTCACCTGAATCGTGTCTGAAATAACTGATTCATTTAAGAACGTGGAACCATCTCTGTCTGATTTTGTGAATTGAAATGTAATCTAGTTTAGCCTAGAGGTTATTTACCTACGTTCCTCCTACATTGTTTCTGTAAACTATTTTAGCAAGGTCATCATTTTTGACCACTTCTTTCTTTTTCTTGGTTTCTATAAATTACACTGACCAGTTTCTACTTTTGAGCGTCTTTACCTTTTATGGATGTGCTGTTCCAGCAATATCACACGACCACTGTCCAGTGTTGCCAACTGTAGTAAATTATTTTAAGAACCTAATATTTTTTTAAAAAAATGGGCTGTACTTTCTATCCAGGCAGCATTACTAAAAATAAATGATCAGTGATTAGAAAACTGTGGAGGATTTGAATGATGAACGCTTGCTTTGGACTGATTTTCCTTTCTTTTGTTGCGCAAGGCTTTTCTTTAAATAACTGAGACTTAATCATATGAGATTTACATTAATTTAAATGTATTTCTTTATCTAGGTACACTGTACAGCTGCTACGTTCTTCAGTGCTATCGCCACAGCACTTTTTACAGGAAAGGCCAACTTTTTACACTCCTATTCTGTCCCAAGTATAAATCAGAGACGTTCAAAGTTCCGTACACACTAGCGGAATCTATTAGTTAATAAAACAACTAAGTTCAAAGTTCTTAGAACCTTCCTAAATTCTGGCTATCAGTTTAGAAACAGGATTGTTAGATATGGCGGTATATCGATATCGAAGTCGGTATTTTTGATGTAATAAATATCTACATCGATATGCGATGTTCTGGAACAATATCGTATGACGTTATCGATATTTGTTATCGCACAACCGTATTATGAGGTTGAAACCTCCTAATAATGAGGCAAGCTTATATCGTCAGCTTACAAGTGAAACCCATTAAATAAAAATAGTTTGCGATTTTGAATGCATGTGGTTTTCTAGACAAAAGATGTGCCTTCTTTCGATTGGTGAAGAACACCAGTGTTGATCGTCAATAAAAATGTGTGATTATTAACGATTCGGGACTCATTTCACTTGTAAACAGATGAAAGAAGAAATAAAAAATGCTGAGGCGGATGTGCTTTAGTGGATAATGATGTTTCCCATGGATGGGAAAGTAAAGTGGGTTCAAACTTTTCTCAAGTGAAACATGTTAACTGGAGTTTTTCGAAGAGTGTTTTCTCAATCTCGTATCACGCTCGACCTCGCTCCTTTCCAACATATTTCCAGAAAATGAACGAGTATGTGATGCTGGTTGTCTCTGAAACGAGCTGAAAATATAAATTAATAAAAATACCAGAAAAAAAAAGAACATACACCAAAAACAGAAATTATATTTTCGAATTTTGACACATTTATTTATTTAATTAACATTTAAGAAATTAGAAATACATATCTAATCTAAGTCCGTTGCGAATATGAGCACCCGTTTGGAGCAAATCATATTTAATTTTACAGCCAGTGTCTTGGTGTAGGTTCCATTCTCACATTCATCTTGGTGTATTTGAGCAAAATACTAGAAAAATATACTCTAGACGCTCGTATTGTGGAATTGAATCTAAGTGTCTCCGAAGAACTGGACCGAATTTATCACAGAATATTAAAATAGCAATAAAATCTTGCGATAATTATAATTATAGATGATTTTCATAATTTACAAGCTAAGTTATGTCAATTCTTGACTCAGAATTTATTGTTTGTTGATTTAAGTTTGTTGTTGTCAATGACTCATCACACATGTCCCGCCATCGACTACAAATAAGAAAAAAAAAAAAGAATTAGTACAATATATATTTCTTTAAAACGAAGTCTAGTTCCAGTAACTGTCTGGCGACAATGGGTTGGCAATATTGATCTTGCGCGACAAGAACTAAATGAAACAGGAAGAAAGCTGGCGGCATTTTAAGACTTTAAAATTGTTTGTGCACGAAAACTTGTCTGTTGTTATGCGGTATTTCTAAAAATGTTGCGGAAGGAAACACCTGTTCTATTTATAAAATGCCCTTCCAGTTATATGTCTCAATGTGATGTTTAATTACATGTGTGTAGTACTCTTAAGTCATTTATTTAGTTTACCAACATTACGGGATAAAGCTGCTCTTTCTAACTTCACCACTCTTGCTTCTTGTTTCGAAAAATGACCAAAACTTATATATGTATGACAATTTACGTTACACGGAATCATAAACAGACATTTAAAATAATTTGTAACATTTGAAGTTACGGAAATTGTCTTAAAAATAGATTTCCAATTGCAATTTCTGATAATTAATTTATGTTTAAAGTAATGTCTAAATTGCGAATTATATTGATGTTCTAAGTATGTTCTTGGCTTTTATGGTTGACCAAGAGGGGAAGGTTTTTATGCAAGTAAATTTGACATTTGAAGAGTACAGGGAAAGAAAGGTGATTTCCCGTAAAACGCATTTTAAAGTCCAACTCTTCCATTTACTCCCATGTATTTCGTAGTCTGAAAACCGCTATAACTTGGTGACTGTTTTAGCGTTTGGATTGAAATTTTCTGAGCGGTTAGCTGTCATTGTGTAGTACGTATTACGAGTGCGAACTCATTTTTTTTTTAAGTGCACCTTCCCCCTTCTTTCTCTGTATGTTTCATGTGTGAATTTAAAATCTATGAGAGCGTCTATTGCCAAGGGCTCATATTCATGTAGTGCGCGTTAATGAAGGTGTCCCCCATTGGATCAGTGGTTTCGCTCGCCGTTAAACTGAATTGAATTTTATTTAAGACCTTCAGGCAACTTTGGCTCAGGTCGACTTAATGATGATGGTATGAATTGGTGGAATGAAGAAACGAAGGAAACGGGAGAACTCCGAGAAAACAAACGCACATGGTGTTTGTCCACCATAAGGCCCACCACATAGCTGTCCACCATAAAGCTGTGATTCAACCGAGGATCCCAACCACCATTTCATTCGTCGTTTTTAATAACGGGGTTACGGGTTCGATCCCAGGTGGAAATACAAATAATTGGAGACTCACTTAAAACTATAGGTCCCCTCCTCTAGGTGATAACATCAGCTTCACCCAATGGAGCAGAGCGACAAATCACCATCTGTTCCTTGTCGATGGATCTTTGGGTCTTAAACCTACCTATAGGCAGAATACATACGATTATCCTCATGCACCTCTGAAGCAATCTATTGTTGTCCATCAAATTGAAATTGGAATTGAAATTTATTACTACAGTTACAAAATACAGTGGTATCTGGAGAGTTCAGACACCTTAATAATTTTTATAGCTTGTTTACATTATTGTAATGTATTAGTGATAATTAGAATCAATATTCGGTTTAATTTGATTACATACCATTTAATATGAGCTATAATGGAAATTTAATTATAAAAAATATTTTAAACTATACACAGCCAAAATGACTGTGTTAATGTAACACTTTTCGGGCAGGTTAAATCAATATAGCAAATGGTGTTAGTTTCGGTGATGCAATACAATGGATATGTTGACAATGTTGATTCAACACAATGGAGGTGTCATACAGTATTGAATCACCAAAATCACACAACAAGCGGTGTTGATTTAACACCAAAAAAAGTGATGGCCACCCTGGGATACCAAAAAGTGTTGAATTAACACAACTATTTTTGCAGTGTAGATATGCAACTTATAAAAGATGTTCTGACGCTGTCAGGGTTACAATGTGCCTCACTTATACAATATTTCACCGAGCAATGTGAAGCCATCAGTGGAGTGCTCGCCTCGTAATCGGGAGGACGCAGGTTCGATTCCCGGTGCCGTCCATCCTGACTGAGATTTTGTCAATTTCCTCCGATTACACAAGGTAAATACTGGGATGGCACCTTGAATGCGACCATGGCCGATTCTTTTTTTTTTTTAAAAAAAACCTTCCTCTTGTTATTGTTGTCTATATATAGTGCAAAATACCTCAAAATTAGACTGTAGTTGGAGATTGTCTTTCTGAAAAGAAAATGATTCCCAAATACCTGAAAAGTATACGTAGGGTGTTGAAGAAGTATGGAGAATCAATCTTATCTTTTTGAAAATGAATTGTTAACTTCTTCCCCACTTCGAAACAATAAAAACTTGTTTTGTATTTTTTGTTCATAAAATGCCTTCATAAACTTCAGATCACTTATTCCCGCTTCAAACTTACTTCAATGTATAGCGAGGAAAGTGAGGTTTACTCTTTCTCCCTACCTAACTCGATTAAAGCAACGTAGTCCTCCGGTAAAGCAAAGATGAGTTGTTTCCATCCCCGTGCTCGCCAATTTATTTGCTGTTTACAACACTCACATGGATGTGCACAAGGGACGTAATTACTATGGCGCAAAATCCCGCAATGAAGGATGCCCAACCCTTTCAATGGGGTCCTTTCACCCTAATTCTCAATGGGCCGAACCGACCTCCGGCCTTGGTAGGCCAGACCGAGACCGAGACTAAGGTTCAGGAATCGAGACGAGACCGATACACTATGCATCGAGACGAGACCGATACACTATACATCGAGACTTACTCGAGACGAGACCAAGACCGAGACGAGATCGAGACTTGCATCTCGGGACTATAAGATTTTTTTTCACGAATGTCGATAATATTAATTTAATGCTTTCGTTGATGTTGTTCCATACTAGAAGAAGTCTTGTGACAATTAGTTTCATTTTGCTAAATTTTATTTGACATGTTATATTGTAGTTTAAAAATATGACTATAAGTCATATAAGTAGTTAAGTTATCAATGCCAAACTATTTTCTATTGTTTTTCAACAATAATATAGAGTGTTGGAGATTGATTCGGCGACAGATGAATACAGACATTTATTTTCTTCTGCGAATTTTCATCCCCATACTTTCTCCCGTCTTTTACTTCTGTTGACACTTTCCCATTTATATCAGCCTCTGCTATACTGATGCTGTAAAGCATACGTCACGAAACCAAACTATCTAAACGCTAATATGGGTCTTTCCTTATACCATTTATTTATTATATTTTTAAAAAATGGAAAGATTTTTGCAATATCTACTAGCCTTACAAAAGATGGAGACAATATACATTAGACGCTCTTTTATACGGCACGGTCGGGATTGCGGCCATGCTGGATAACCAATTGCCGGATAATCGAACGTCTATAGTCCTAATGTCCACAAAGCAGGTGACAACCACGACAAACACTAAGCGAACGGAAACATGGTTACAAGCAGACTTGGGGAGTAAAGTAACGCAAGTAACACGTTACTTTTTCAGTAACGAGTCACTGTAACGCGTTACAATATTTTGAAAGTAACTGTAACGGGTAATGAGTTACTTTTTCCCAAAATAACGACGTTACTTTTGCGTTACTTTTTGCATTACTTTTTCATCTGTTGTTTGCAAACAAACAAACGCAATTCCTTGTCAAGAAATAAATATTTCTTAGATTTTGTTCTAGATTTTTCAAAGTCTAAGGTTTAATGTATTTGTAGGTATGCATGTGTTGGATGTGTAAAAATGGTATTTCCACCAGTTTTCTTTCTACAGAACCAATACAAAAAAATGCAAGAACCGGTGGCAAAGTAACGCGTTACTTATTAAGTAACGTAACGCGTTACTTTTGAAAGAGAGTAACTGGTAACGCGTTACTTTTTGACAATGGGAAGGTAACTTGTAACGCGTTACATTTTAAAAGTAACGTGTCCAACACTGGTTACAAGGGTCGTAAACATCACTGTATGAAGTGGGCGACACAGGTGAACAGCAGATGACAAAGAAAATGGCATTTACAGCCAAGCGCAGTGGCGCGACGTTGCGGACAAGGTCAGTGAACGCCCGAGCACAACTGGAAAAAGCCGAATGCAAGTGGCTCGGTCGATGCAGGATAATAGAGCGTGCCGGTTTATAGAATTCCGGATAAAAGAGCGCCTACTGTATATGGAAACAAGTAAGTCGGAGCTCAGTGGCGGGACATCTCAACGGCACCTCAACGATCTTCTTAGCCCTGGTAGCCCTGATTTGAAAGTTGTCGACAGACAGACGTAGAGGGGATATATGATTGTACGTACATAGTCATGCCTTAGACACAGCAAATTTTTTACATATTAATATATGCTTTGAAAGGATTGTTGGAATGGCATTTTAATATGATAACACAGCTTATTTGAAATACCAATGTGCTTATTTCAGTTTATAAGATTCGCAATACGCTATTTGAAAGTAGCGCCTACCGGGAACACCACTCGCTTCGTTTTGCTTTAATGTATGGACATGCAGCTGTAATCCATAATTATGAATTGGTTCTTTTAACCACTCAAGAGCAGTATTGTAAACAAATTGATTCTTGTAGCTGCGGAGTTCCGTAAATACCATTTTATATTTCTTTGTATTTGATTATTTCCTTGAAAAAATTCAAAATAATAAAATTTTTGTCACATACTGTACACTGTTAAAAATTTTGTTAACGTTGCTAGGAATTTTCAGGGAGGTTTCTAAGAATTTTAGTATTTCATGTTGTTTCACTGTAATGGAGGAAACCTTAGAGACTTTTCGCATCTGGATGTTTTTCGTTTTCAGTTCTGTACCTGCGCAGAATGAGAAAACTATTTCTTATCGAAGCTGTGCATGCAATGTTGATCAAGAGTTTGCTGTCGCCATTTTGTCAGTTCTTATTTTGGTACAAATGGGAAATTTTTGAGTGAGTGGGAATTCCGAACCCAAATAACAATTACATAAATGATTAAAATGTGGCATAAGTCGTGGGATCTTTGTTGATATCTTTGGGATTCAACCAACATTATTCTAACACTCTATACTGTTTTCTTTTATCTGGAAATTTAGAGCTGTCAGTACGACGCTAGATTTTTCACTAAAGAACCCATATCAAATCTCCTCTCATCTCCTCTCATCTTTAGACTTCCTCTTCTATTTCTTCTTTTACTCTCTCAACATTCCTGAGAACTGTATGACGGATGCCTTTATTAGCCAAATTACTGAAAATTCCCAGGAAGGTACAGTTGCCTAGCTTTTCCCAGGAATGTTTCGGAAAATCTTTAACATTGTACGTTCATTTATTTCTATGAATCTGGTAAAAAATTTCGACTGAAATGTATTTTTTAAATATTTTTAACGTAACAGTTATTCAGTCAATTTAAATATAATTTTAAAATAGCAGAGTTAAATAATACGTATAAGAATTTTGGAATTTATGATATAACATGGATCCGTTCCCATAATATAAATATTTTTATGAGTCTCACTTATTGGTATTCTATATATCCTAACTAGTATATATCTGGTGTAGTAAAAAGTAATCCATTATTTTTGCATGACATTGAAGGCTTGACTTACCATAGTTAGAATGATCCGATTTAGGTCACATATGCGCCGTTTTGTTCGATAACGTGTTGCCATTTGGAAGGTAATATCATGATGCCTCTCTCATAGAAGCCCTTGTCCCTATTGGCAAAAAATTGAGACAGTCGATTTTCACAAGCCTCTCTTGAAGCGAATTTTTCACCAGCAAAAGTGTTCGCCATGGACAGGAACAGATGGTAATCACTCGGTGCCAGGTCCGGACTATAAGTTGGATGCATAAGAACCTCCCAACCAAGCTCCCGGAGCTTCTGGCGAGTCGTTATCGATGTGTGTGGCCTGGCGTTGTCCTGGTGGAACACAATGCCTCTCCTATTGGCCAAAGCTGGCCGCTTCTGGGCGATTGCTGCCTTCAGACGGTCCAATTGTTGACAGTATATTCCGAGTTAAGGGTTTGGCCGTAGGGGAGCAGCTCATAGTAGATAATTCCCTGCCAATCCCACCAAACACACAGCAAAACCTTCCTGGCCGTCAATCCTGGCTTGGGCACCGTTTGCGCCGGCGCACCGCGCTTCGACCACGACCGTTTTCGCGTGACGTTGTCGTAAGTGATCCACTTTTCATCACTAGTCACCATCCGCTTCAGAAATGGGTCGCTTTTGTTGCGATTCAGCAACGATTCGCAGATGGAACTTCGGTCCATGAGGTTTTTTTGCGTTAACTCGTGTGGCACCCATACATCAAGCTTGTTTGTGTATCCAGCCTTATGCAAATGGTTCCACACGGTTTTTTGTGCAATGTTTAGCTCTTGGGCAATCGAAACAGTGCTTACTTGACGGTCGGACGCGACAATGTCCATGATTTTATCGACATTTTGGCCTTCCAGTGCGTGGTACATCTTTGACGTCAAAATTACCGGCACGGAATCGACGAAACCAAAATTGCGCGTGATTGGCTGTTACAGTATCAGGACCATAAACACTATTCACATTTGCAGCCGCCTGGCTTGCGTTTTCGCCTTTATCGAAGAAAAACTGTAAAATATAGCGTATTTTCTCTTTGCTAGTGTCCATTTTGACGCGCGCTCACACAACACTGAGTCAACTCATCACAACTATCTGAAC
>JAGDQP010004889.1:19763-35659 GCA_022664845.1 Lepisma saccharinum | reverse complement strand
TATTTTACTTTAAAGTTGTACTGTTTTTCTCTCTATTCCAGAATATTATTTCTAATCTAAACTCCAATTATTTGTAACGAACTATGTTAATGTCATAATAATACTCTTGTTCTTGTACTGAGATCCGAAAGCCTGCATACCCATTTCAAATAAGTCAAGGGACGGCAACTTTTTAAAGTCTATCGTCTCTCGAGATGCTCGAGACGAGACCGAGACGAGACTGAGGTTTACAATCGAGACCGAGACCAAGATCAAGACTGGAATTTTCAGATCGAGACGAGACCAAGACAAGACTGTCCTAAAAATTCGAGACGAGAACGAGACTGATGCCAGTCTCGTCTCGTCTCGATACCATCCCTAGGCCTTGGGTATTCTCTTGCGGGGGCGGGGGCATAAAATGTAGTTACGTCTCTGATGTGTGTCAATACTGATCAAAACTGAAAAATATACAAAGAGTGATTCTATTTCTGAGCAAACACTCCTTGTATAAAACCACACTAAATATTCTCCTTGTGTATTGGTGGGGGGTTGAGAGAGGATTTTCACACTAATAAGTTAATAATTCTCCTTATTGGTCCAGCTGTTATGAGGTCCCCAGATGACATTGGCAACAATCTTCAGTCAGAGTCTCGGTAAATTACAATGTCGTTTGTGTTGACAGCTGGATGGGAGGGGGGATACGAACTGTCTGTACCCATGGCCATCAAAGAACGGAAGAATGATGGGGTGAGTCTGCCAGACACACTTCCTCTTTCAAACAACTTAAAATCCCCCTAACCAGATTCATCTGAAGAGATTCCATCAAACAGCGGAAGAGAAGAAGACTACTACTACAGGGTATGCCGAAAGAAATTCATCTTTTCAATAATAGCTGAGGTTCTTTTGAAGCCAGCTTTTTCAAAAACGAGTTAACCAAAGATACAGTTTTCTGCCGAAAGTTATGACTTAAATTATGAAATCATTCCAGCATGCGCCCGGTGTGGTTAAGGGAAAACTTAGGGAAGAAACTTTATCAGCTTGACCAGCTCCTGGTTTGGAACCTGACAGAGGTAGACTGAGAGCACAAGGGCCTACCCGGAGGAGACAGCTTTGTAGTCACGTTCACGGGCCCCGTAGACTATGGGAGCCCGTTCTATTCCAGGTCCCAAGGGCCTATAATCTTCGCCCCTGCCAATGACAAATTCAACCACATAACACAAAGACAATCCAAAGGAAATATGCGATATTACTATAATATTACGAAGTTCGGGGACTTTGAAGAGGGCCGATATATGCATTAAGGCCCACCTGGAAATTTTTGGGTGCCCGGGCAGAACAGTTCGTCTCTAACTTCCGATTACCTAGAGATTGGTCTCAAGAAATATTGTGATTGATCGCGGTGTTATTAACGTCCTGAACGAACTGTTGAAAACCTAAGGACGGGACCTACAGTTTTTGTTAAAGTGAGCTCCGAACCATTCCATTCAGCAGACCACACAGGGCTTGAGCCCGTGACCACGCCCACAGCAGCATGCTAAACATTCGAACAACCCGAGGAGCGACAAGTTGGGTGGTGATCTAATTACTCAACCGAAGCAAACAGTAGCTAACTTCAGTAATTAGATATACTTAGCGGACAACTAAACTACGTACCTTCACAATATTTATCTGGCGAGACTGAAAGATAATTAAGATGAAGCTGGGCTGATCTGGCAACTTTGGCCTAAAAGATTACGTCCTTCGCCGATCACTATTCCCGGCTTAAAGGTGGCGACCAGGGCCTTAGTTGAGTTAGTTATTCCGGATTCGCTTGGAGAAGCTGAAGAAAGCCCTGGAAAACTTCAGTCAATATGACCAGTAATAGGACTCGAACCCGCGTTTCTGATGCAATTCTCCACATCCTATTACTGCCTTACTTTTTCACTCTGGCATATTTACTCCTGTCATTTTTACCTCGTCTTTCCTGTGATCTTTGGTAAAGAGGAAAATTTGTTGTGTCCAGATCTTAAACATCAAAAGATCTTATTTTAAGCCAGATGTATAGCAGGGAAATGAAGATGGTTGCGGCGAGGGAATAGTGGGGAAGTTCCTGAAGAAATGTGAAAGACAACGTGATCGACAGCAAAAGTGGTGCTGCTCTAATACAAACGGGAGGGAGCTACGATATGCATGTTCTGTGTTTTATAAATAGATTTCCTCCTCAATGTGGTTTCCTATCTTATAGGGATGTCAGTCAGCCGCTCTGCAGGAAATCATTCAACCGAAATACTTGAACATTATTCTCACTCCATTCTTGACATAAGACACCAGTTCTCTTCTCTCCCTCCCCCCTCTGTGTGTGTATGAGAGAGAGACAGAGACAGAGATAAAGATAGAAATGAGAGAGAGACAGAAAGAGGGAGAGAGAGAGAGAAGTGCTGAAAAGGAAACCAGGTTGGTTTCTACCCGTAAAAAAAAGTTAAGGAGAAATATTTAATTACATAATTTGAAATTTAAAACACCACATGATGAGTCTGAAACGCTTCGTTTGTCAAGCTCATCAAAGTCAATCATTTGTCTTGCTATTTGCGCTTGTCGTTCAGTAACTTACATGAACTCAAAATCCATTCTTAAAAGTAGTTATAAAGACATAATACATTTGGTTTATACCGAAACTCGTAAGTCCTTCAGTCGTGCACAGAAATACGAATTTAAATGTGGACAGAATTTTAATATTTGTAAACAGTATAGGGTCTATCATCTGGATTGGCAAGGTGCACGGGTTCGAGTACTTCTCTCAGCCATCCTGACTGAGATTTGCAAAAAATTTCCTCAGTTTCACCAGGCAAATGGCGGGATGGTACCTCAACTAAGGAGTTGGCTGATGCTTTCTTTACTCCCGTTCCGGATGAGTGATCGCGGTGGGAAGCCATCCTTCCGCGAATTTCGAATGTTTGTTACTGCAGCGATGGAGTTGCGAGTTCCGTAAGCTATACAGTAAGTAATTGTAGAGTATTGTGAAAACAGAATAAAAATGGAGATATCGAAATGATACCTTATAAATACTGTGGTATTTTTAGGCAGCATCTGTAGACAAAATTTTGGTATCGGTGGTGCTAATAGTTTCGGCGTGGCGCAATAATTCTTTGCGTCAACAAATTAGATGCTTACCTTGATTCGCCTAATCAACAATCCTTTGGTAAAGGTAACACCTCTAGCAGAATGGTGTCACCCACTGCTCTTATTCTACGTGGGTGCCGCAAGTTTCAGAACAACTATCAAACACCTCTTTTTCTTTTAGTTGAAAATTTGTTCTTAGAAATAAACATAACAAGTATTAATATGTTTTTACTGTAAAAAGTAATTTTAAATCTTCAAACAGAATATCCTCTGCGAAACCAAGAAAATAAATAAAAAATTATTGACACACTGGTGTGCAAAATGTCCAGAAGATGTACACAAACAGGCGAACTGGAAAACTGCACACTATAATTTCTAGGAAATTAGAACAAATAATGCGAACATAAAACTGAAAGATTTACATTATATTATCCGTTATCGCTCGTTCTGCAAGGAAATCTTATATACTGAAGACCTGAAGCTAAGTGCGGGTACTTGTCAACAATGGCTCGCTAGGACTGGAAGCTGCAGTACTTGCAGTATTTAACTATTAAGTATTAACTATTAAGTAAGCAATGTCACGTGTAATTTGTATTATACATGTTATTCATAAAAGATAAAATAGTTTCACAAACGAATTGTGTGTATACTTTTAGAACACCCTGTATATGTAACTATAAATTATTGTTAGGAAAGATACAACCACCATAGAATTGCGCATTTACAACTTGCTGTCGTATCTTCTTTTCTGTTTCACTGCCAAGGTCGCCACCATTTGGTATCACGTGATTTTTGTGTTAGCTATCACGTACTTCGAGTGAACGTTATGCGAGCATTGGCCTCATCTCGTTAAGTAACCAAGTACATAAATGGCAAACGTGGATACATTATTAAAACACTGTTTGTCCTCGCTGTGTCAGTGGGGTTTGCGAAGGGAATTTTTATTCAAGATGTCAGCACATGTACAACATAGAATACTTCAACTACAGGGTATTATCTGTACATTTGAAAGATGATAGGCTCGGATGAACAAGTGAAAAGAAAAAAAAAGGAAAAATAAGAAAGGGCAAAATAAAATATGCGAAAGCTAAAATGGGCGACAACAGAGAGTATTGAATTTAAAAAGAAAAGAAAGAAGGAAAAGGCGAAACATGACAAAACAATGTAGACAAGCGTATATTGTTTGTCCACAGTATCTTTCGTCCGTACTTTTTACATGTATTGAGGAAGGTAAGGGTGTGCACTATGAAGAGAGCACACCCAGTTTTGTTTTTGTTGCATCATACAATATTCATCAGAAAATATTAGGAAATTATTATATGAGGTGTCACTATTATTTGGGCGAGCACAGTGTATGGTAACACACACAAAAGCACTCTGTACAAAGGATGGGTGTAACGTTGCAATCATAGATGAAACAGTTCACCGGGTCACTCAGGTCAAGTTTTGGACCTGGTCACAGGGTCTATATTTGGGACCCGGCCTGACTCGGTTACCCCGAGGGCCAGTGTTTCTTTCAGTGGTTACCAAGACCGGAGGTGTTACGCCTAGATCACTATAAATACAACACCTACAATTTCCAGATCATTATAGTTCCCAGACCGGGTCAACTTTCGGGCCGGCTCAGCGAAAGTGGCCCGTTTTCAGCTCTGGTTGGAAGAACAGTGCTCCCAGTGAATGAGTAGGTTTTAATCAAGATGGCGTGTTTTCGATTCCATGTGCTAGTGCTCTCACAGGGTCATGTGAAGGTGGGGTTTAATTCAACCAGACCTGTGACCAAAAAAGAAGTAAAAAAATCGTGTGTCATGAACATTGGAGTCCCAAGGTCCCTTGTGGGGAACCAGATAAAAATTCATCAAAAAATAAAGGAACTGTATATCAGCCTTCATATTCTGCATAACTGCAATACAGTTTGATATATAATAGTGTACAAAAATATCACGTTTTAAGTTCATTCCCGTACGTGAGAAACAGCACTCTTAAAACCGGACTTTTTCTATTCTGATCACATTTGAATACCATTTTGACCAGTTCGATTACGTTTCAGACTTTTTATGTCGAGGACTGAAATTATGAAGCAGACTTTACAAGTTTTTTTATTTATTATTATTATTATTATTATTATTATTATTATTATTATTATTATTATTATTATTATTATTATTATTATTATTATTATTTTGTTTGTTTCTTTGAATATCCTAGTTTTTTTTAACTATCCGCCGTATTAGGGTCTATATGACAAAATCATTGAAAACCCGTCATATTTAGCAATTTTTCCAAGTTCTCGTGAGGACAATCGGGGAAAAAATAATTTGGTCTTCATGCGTATAAAAAATTTGAACAATATCTGAGAAATGAGAGCACATGGTACCAGATGCTTTCACATGGAATGATCCCTTTGAAACAAACGTCCTACAGAAAGTCGATTAACATATAGATTAAACTCGGCAGTGTAGTGCCTTTACATTGACGAGCTTGCTCGCCGAGGAAGCTGATCGACAAGCTCGACAAAAAAAAAATTATTTGAGTCTTCGAGCAAGTTGGATAATATTTGGAGACTAAGTTTCCTTGACGCCTAGTGGGGAAATACAGTCGAGCAAGTTGACCAGCAATCTCGATAGTTTAATAGCGCAAAGTATACTTGAGCTTCCTCGACGAGCTTGCTGCATCTATCCTGCAAGTTAAAAAAATAGATCTGTATAGCCAATTTCAATGTATGTAGGATCTACGCAAATAACAATACAATATTTCAGCTGAATAATACGCGATACTATAATGCCCGTGTAGTTTTTCATTTTTAGAACAGCATGACTGAATTCTTCACGTTGTCCTGAACCAATAAGTCACTACTGGCATAGCCCTATGCTGGAAAGTAGTTTGCTGGCATTAGGCCAACCACATACACACAAGAAACTGCAGTTATTCTGGAAATGCAGGTGCATACAGCTGACTACAAAGGTACAGTCATTCCCAAGATATGTTTCGGTCCTTTGTACACTAGAAACGCGATCTTACCCGTTAGTTAATAGGTGATCCTAATAGAATGCTAATTAAGTGTATGTCTGAAACAGCAAATGACCTTTATTGGTCATTAAATTTATTTTGTGGTTGTTTTTGTTTTAAAATTTGATTTATATGTATAATAGGTGTATTTTGCCAAAACTGAAAGTTTGCTTATCCAGTGCTCACGTCAGTGCTATTTACAAAGGTCAAGGAAATGTCAGTATGTCTTATCATAAAAGACCCCAAGACAAAACGTGATTTAGTGTATGTGCCAAAGAGACTGTTAAATTACTTCCTTATTATCATAATTCCGTCTGAATGTTATCAGCAATCATACATACGTATTTGAGTAGGAAAAGCATTTTTTTTTTAAATCTAAGACAGTTTAATGGACGGACGATATGGCCTGATAATTTTTGCTCATTTTGTGGTTTACTAAAATTTTGAAATTTCAAAGACTTAAGTTATTGTTAAATTTTTATCGATGAATTATATTCTCAATAATGAAAAAGTAATATTGTCTTCGTTAACATCACACAAGAATGCTTAATAATTTATTAAGATGTTACTCTATTATCCCGAGTATACTCGAGCTTGCTGAAATGTTTATATTCTAAATGTTAAATAACTAGGTTGCACTCATCTGAGATGTCTACAAAATTAAGATGAGCGAGTTCACGTTTGTAGTACGAAACGAACTATTTTGTCGACAGTAAGAATGTCGTCACAGACACAAATTACTTTTAATAAGAATAGTTTACATCGAACTAAATAAGATAGTATTGAGAAGGGCGCAGGAAAATTGAAATTGCCGGTGTTGAAATACATTTTCCAGGCTGATGCCTTACGTTTACTTAAGCACGTGAGGTTTGACTACATGAACTACAAATCCTTTACTCCACCTCGATACACCCCCTATTGGAATGCGAAATATTGACATTTAATTATTTTCCAAGATGGCGGAGTGAACTTTGTGGCGTCACATTGTTTCCATTCTGATTGGGTTTTCTACTTTCGGATGAAATTCTTAGTAAGGTATCGCTTATTCTACCTTGATACGACCATTAGAATGCTAGATATTAAAATATAAATATTTCTCAAAATGGCCGCCATATTAAGTGACGTCACGTATATTTGCCATTGCCCCTAAACGCCTTACCTTTGGCTATAGACGCAATATCTCAGGGAGCCTGCGGCCCCTAATCGCCTTATCTTTGCTTATAGATGCAATATGCCAGAGGGGCCTTCGACCCCTAAACGTTTTAGGCCTACCTTCGGTTATAAACGCAATATGACAGGGTCCTACAGCCCCTAAATATAATGTGACAGGAGGCCTGCAGCCTCTGAACGCCTTATTGTTGGTTATGGATAAATCATTATATGACGTTTCCCTTCAATCGGCTCATTGATTCCTACGTAATGGTATATTTAATAATTCAGCTTCGTTACCATGGAAACGGTAAATAGTTTCATATTATTGATGGGGTTCAAGTCTTACGGATTGAGTCCTCTACAATCATGTCAAGTTTGAAGCAAATTAGCCTAATCGTTCTCACATGAAGCGCGAATATAAGTTTTAGTAATTGAGTTTCGTTACCATGGAAACGGTAACAATATGAAAGTTCTGGTGCGGCTAAAACATGGAAAATTGTCCGTTCTATCAGAGCACCGAATTTAGATATAATATGTCCAGCTGTTCTCGCGTAATTCGTGAAAATTAGTTTTTCTTTGAGTACCGTTTCCATAGATACCATACAACGTTTCGCTAATTTCTTGATCTATAAACCTTCACCACAACCACAATCACTGTGTAAAAATTGATGATCATCGGTTCAGCAACCCCAGAGGAGTTTAATTACAAAAAAGTACAAAAGGAACCTATAAGAGGTGGTTTCCCTTTTGAAAAAATTAAATATAGATAATTTGGTATATATAACATTATGTAGTATATTAAACAACAATGAATTATCCCGAGTTATCTTAAGCTATGCTTTAATTGTTATGGTTCTGAATTTCGAGTAAATATTCTGATCGTAACCAAAGAACTCATCCATTACCTTACATTTGAATTTCGCTGGACAACGCCGGACACAAACCCGACAAGTGTATCTAGAGAACTGTATCTAGTGACAATTTAGTAATATTACAAAAGTTAGTTTCATCTGAAAGAATATCATAATTTCAATGAAAGATATAAAGTGTCAGTGTATTACTATAATGGTCAGTTAAAAAAATAAAATAATTATCAGAACGAGAATACACGGTATAAAAGATCTTAGTAATAACTTTGAAATTATGACGAGATATCTCGGGTTAATAATATATATTAATCACTCTTTTAATCCGACTATACTCGGGATAACACATGAGGTAGTTAACATGGAACTTCCGTGTAGTTATTATGAGTTTGCTTCAAGACAATTCTTTCATTCTGAAATGAGATCAGAAGATTAGTTGATTCTTTTTTCTAAAATACAAATTATATAAAGATATGAATTTGGAAGATTTTTTTTTTTTCATGCATTGTGAACTGAAAGTTATTATTCAGCATTATTATACTTTGAATAATGTGGCAATTATACCCTGAATTAGTTGAGCATTATTATAATCTGGTCATCATATTTGAGATAATCTTGATATAGCTTTATTATTTTTAGTTTCACTAAATTTGGTCAAGCGAAAACGTAAGCTTTCAGAACTGGTTCCGAATTTTAGAGCTGAGACCAATTGTAATGATAATAATATGGTTGTTAATATAAATCATAAAGTTCTTGTATTATCACAAGTTAGCACAAAAACTCTTAATACACTTCACGCCAAATATGAGTAATAGTAAGCGTAATAGCGCATAATAATAATTGAAAGAAAAATATGTGAACGGAGAAAAAGTAAGAAAAAAGGCACAAGAAAAATAAGTTGAAATAGTATGGAAATTGAAGAATGGTAGAAAGCAAACAAACAAAAGTGGAAAAAACTTATAAAATATTTTAGCTCTAATTTAAAAGAGAATTTAAACCCATCTGAACCGAGAAACACAATAATAGAAAGTATATTTGCTTGTCTTTCTCATCTGATGTTAGGTATCTATCCATTTAGTATGGAACACAAGTTTTCACATTGTCTTTTCACCCTTTTTAATCTCTGATAAGAAAGTAATCTCTTTCACTTTTTCCCAAAATGTAAAATTATAAAATTTTTATATCCTCACATACAGGATGATCACATAAATTGGTGATAAGTACTTGGTGTCGATACATGCACGAACTTGTTTCGATTACTATTATGTTGCAAATTCAGATTTTTCTGTAAAGGATACAATCATTTTTAGTCATATCCACCGCTCAGCGTCTGTCTCGAAAACATGATTGATGGTGCATCCAAAGGTATGGAGTAAAGGAGCTTAGCATACACACATTTTAATGATTTTTTATTTATGGCCTTTAGACATCTAAGGTTCAAGCTGAGTTAGGGGAAGGGATTCGGGAAGGTGTCGACCAAAGCATATGTTGAAGTTGCCATCCCGGCATTTGCTTGGTGTGATTGAGGAAATAAACCTGCAATAACCATGGTTGGTTGGCCACCGGGATCGAAATCACGACCTCCCGAATTGCACACCTTCGTCCTGCGCTAGTGTACGTCTGTCAACCCTAATTTGTTTTGCGATACAATCATTTCTTCTCTTATCACCTCTACAACACTTGCAGCAAGGATGTTAGAATATGAGGCTGGGATATACAAGCTATCTCCTCATCAACGAATGATTTGGGTCCAAGAAATTATTAAACATCTATCACCTGATTCATTATTACCCCGACTGACATCTTATTTAGTACTAAAAAGAAATAATTATACCAATTAAGCAGACTGAAACTGGGTGACGTCAAACTTCAAATTTTGATCGATGGCCTTACCTGCTTTTCTTCTAATATTCTTGACAGCTATGACGTCATTAGGAATGTTAATTTCGTTAGCATTAGTGTGCGTTATTAGACGCTGAGTATATATATATATATATATATATATATATATATATATATATAACCGAGGTCAGCCTAAAATTAGGTCAGTTTCTCTGCTTTGATTTAGACGCTAGTGACTGAGAGCATATAGCGTAAGGCTGATAAATTAGACTCGAAACACAAATCTAAAACCTGCTCCTTTCTACCTTTTTCGATTGAAGCGTTAGCTTATATTACAAAATTAAACTCTAAATGTGCTATTACAATGTCGAGCTTGTTCATCAGTTTCCTCGCCCGAGCTTCCTTGACTAGCAAGCTCGACAGTGTAATAGCTCCCTTACACTGACGAGCTTGCTCGCCGAGGAAGCTGATCAACAAGCTCGACAATGTAGTAGTCAAAAATCCGTCAAGCTAGCTCAAGGGCAGACTCATATGCTCGAACTTCTTCGACGAGCAAGCTCTATTGTGTAATAGCTCCCTAAGACAAAGGAATCTTTTAAAAACATAAAAATCAAAAGACGGACAGTAAAGGAAGGCAATTATTGTTAAGTGTAGAAACTGTTTTATGGAAGACTGTGATGGAATAGAAATGAATTAAAATGTTACGAAAGTGAAAAGAGAATTAGAAGTTAATCTCTTAGAAATAATTCTTTAATGTAACTGTATCATCACGCGGCAGACCGCGTGCGGCCTTGAAAGAGGTTAGAAGCAAGTTCTTTTAATTTAACTTATCAATGAAAAATGTTTACTTAGTGCAATATAATTGGTTTATTTTCACTTTTTGTTTTATATCTATATGTTTCTAGTTCACTTTGAAATAGAGAACCTAGGTCAGTTAAGTTTCCTAACCGCAAGGAAGGGTTCAAGGTATTTTTATTATCAATTTATTACCCGACTAATAAGTATTCGCTACAGTATGTTCTCTTAATAAGTAAAATATTCCATTCGCTTTTGTTATCGTGCTGTATATCAGAAATGATAATTGCTATTGAGTGAACAAATGTAAATGTATCCCCTGTGCCAAGCGCACACTCCACGAAAAGCGCATCCGAGATGTGGAGGTAGCGCTCAGCATATTCTCGACCTACAGCACGAAGTATAGTGGGCTAATTAGTCGCACATTCGACACCCTTTATCTCCCAAGTCGCCCAACAGTACAAAGAATACTCTCGTACTCAATCTTACGGGAGGCTGAGCGCAGACATGGGAGCACTGAAGAAATCTCCAGCATCCTGGCCAGAATTTGAACCCGGGCAGCCCAATTCGTAGTCAGACGCGATGATAATTTTTAAGTAACCGTGTGCATTGCTCTGCTAATGCATATCTTGTATTTAGCGTTAACAAATATTAAGATATCTTTGTGATTAATAAAATATTATTTCGGAAATTCTTAATTCGTAATTGTTATTATGACGGTTCTAAATTGTCTATAATGTAATTATTTCTTATAGCGTTTTCCAATGTAAAAGCTTTTTAAAATTTGATAGCTTCATACATAGTCTAGCACTGACAAGGGACCTTGGTGAACTGTTCAGTCGATGTCCATGATGAATATTCCAAATGATAGGCCTTAGTATGCTTACTTTAATAGCTACATTAGCTGCCACAACTTCGTGTTAGCCTCGTAACAAATATGCAAAATACTGTACAGGGTGGGGTCATACTGTACAAAACAGTCGAATATAATAAAAAAATACGAGACAGACAGGAATGAAATGTTCCTGAACATGTTATAGGCGAAAGGAAAAATGGAACGGACCATTCCACGTTGCCGGTGGCCATATTGAAATCCGTCATCTTGGATTCAATTTGAAAATTTCAAATGGAAACATGGCCATGCAATATATCAAATGAGATCCACTTGCAACGGGAAATTGAATGGTGGAATGCAATTTACGATAACTGCAACCATGTTTCACGTATATGAAGGAAATTATGGTAGGTTTTGAACTCAATGGGTTGTTCCGAAAGAAAGGATTACGTGCCATACACACCTTGTAACACCATAACAAATACATTCATCAATATGGAGAACAACTGTGAACCACAAAAATCACCATCACAGAACATGTTTCACATGGACGCCGTTATCATTGAAGAACTTCCGCAAACGTCGTCGTGCGCCCTACGAAGCACTTCAGGTGATAATTGCGCACATGCACAATGCATATACCTCACTGTTAGTGATTCCCCTGTTCACATAGGAAACACCATTAGACCCTAAGTTACATTGGTAGGCTCCTACACATTAGCCTTCAAGTAATCATAATCACCTGATAACATAATCACCATATCCGTGTCATTAAACGCTTCACAAATCATTGTGTATCACTTACGTAAAGGAATATGAAACATATGCAAATGGTGCGGGAAGGTTGGTGAACTGTCGGGTAGCAACTTTGTTGGGTGAGATATTATTCCTTTCAGCATGGCGATGGTTGAAATCATCTGCGATGGCGCACACGTCGTTCACCCGACATCAGAACAATCTCTATGCATTTAGCTTTCGTGAGGATCATCTTCAATTAGTGGACCTGAAACGAATAATAACGGAAAATCCGTTACAAATCTCACAAATCGTTAGTCGAGATAGACAAAAACCAACCACAGTTATGAATACCCGAGGAAATTTTAGTGCTAGTTGATATGTCACACATATCCCTTCCTATTTCAAATTTTCAAGTTGAATCGAAGATGGCGCATTTTAAGATGGCCACCGACAACGTGGGATGGTCCGTTCCATTTTCCCCTTCGTCTACAACATGTTCAGGGACATTTCATTCCTGTTTGTTTCGTATTTTTTTAATTTTATTCGACTGTTTTGTACAGTATGACCCCACCCTGTATAGTATTTTGTATATTTATTACGAGGCTATCACAAAATTGTGGCAGCTAATATTGTAGCAGTTAAAATAAGCAGGCCTATCATTTGGCATATTCCAGCGGCGGTTTTTCAGGTGAAGTGGGTGAAGCTGTACTTCACCTATTATTTTATTTCTGCATAAATTAAATAAAGAAAATACAAGTTTCAAAAATACTGAAATAAAAATCATAAAATGGCAGCAAGAACAACACCAACTCGCTTTATTATAGTTTTGCCTACAAGTAATTAACAATACTGACGCTAGAAGGTTCCATCCGTCTTGCAAAGTAGGCTCCTTTGGTTTCTCAGCAAAAGGAAGGAAGGAAGGAAAGGAATCATTTAGGATTGTCCCTAGCTATCTTCTTTTCTACTGACCTTGAGCCTTGAGCGGAAGTGAGGTACACTATTTGTAACAAAACGTGAACTTCTCGGTCAGGCCATTCTGACCAATCAGAAGCGGCCTGGAACTTAGCGTTGGCAGAGGCCTACTCCTTTCTTTCCTACTCTGTGACGCCTGTGAAGTTCTCTCTTGCTCTTTCCAAAAGAGATTCACTGCCCAATGCATAGTGAGATACTGGAATTGTTTTCTCCAAATCCCACCTTTAGCAACACTATGAATGGTTGCGACAGGGCTGGAAACTACATGATAATTACCACGGTCGTGAGGAATTTCATCGCCTGTACGATGTATAATCCAGATTTTACGACTAGAAAATATATAGTAAATTGGATGCTTAGCATCTTAGCTACAATATATATGGATTTTAAAACAAAGTAAGTTGATCTATCATTACGCTTTTAAGATAAAAAGAAGGAAAAAATTCAAACGCATGTTGCGGACGAACTAGAAAAATTTCAACGTAAATATAACTATCCAGTGGCTGAAGTCTTCTCACTCAGTGTTGAATGCAGAGAATTCAGGAGATGTGTGGGAGTGGGGTAGGTATTGCGCTAAAAGAGGAACTTTACTTTCAAGAACAGTATTTTATCTTTCGCTATGGCTCATAACAACCCCCCTGGAGAATTTTGAAGCTCCATTGGTGATTTCTCTCGTCCCGCCCACTAGATTCATCATATCAGATGTAATTATTATACATGTATATCGGATTGGGTCTATGTCGAAGCCAAGTACTCACCTGTGGTGTTAAGGGGTCGTCGGATCAATCCCTGCTCATTCCATGTGGGCTTTGTGGTGGACAAACACAGTGTGTGTGGGTTTTCTCGGGGTGCTCCTGTTTCCTCTCACTTTCTTCATTCCAGCAATTAATCCCATCATCGTCTATACGGACTGAGCCATAGTTGCCTAAAGGCCTTAAAGTGAAAGCCAAGTATGCGAGTTAATCTGTCCAGCAAATGTTAGAGCCACAATTTTCCACTTAAATGGAGAAAGAAAAATACATCCTCGTCATAACCCGGAGTGTATACAGATTTGATAAGTAACATAAACATTTATATTAGCTTTATATTAGTGACATAAATATTTATATTTATAAAGCTTTATGTATATTAATTGATCGCATCTTCACTATTAGGTTTTAAAGACATCTTAAAAATCTTGTCGGTGATAAAATGATCGTGTACGTTTATATTGCAGATACATGCATTGATTATTTATATGAAGAAAATTTTAATATTAATACCTATTCAATGCATAAAATGAAAATAGCGAAATAAGTTTACTAGCCAGAGAGACTCGCTCAAGCGGATACTGACAAAACCCTCCAGGATTTTCCCTGGTGCGTGAGAATTTCATCCCCGGTAGTTGATTCCGAATATCATCTCAACCAGGAATAAATCTTTATATTTCTACCCAAACAGATAGTAGGTTGAAAGTTACAAGCAAATTCTAGTTTTATAATCCCCCTTCGCAATTTATAACAAATCGAAAACTGCCTAAACCTTTACCATGAGCATAATACAGATTAAAATGTTTACATTCGCAGTTAATGTGGTCTAATGACACAGATATCAGTAATTGTTTAGGAGAGATATTTAAGCAGATTATGGGGTAACAGAATTAGCTGTAACAGCTTGTGTAAAGAAGTACGAAATGAAACCTGTTGGTTTAACGTGAATAGAAAAATTGATTGTTTTTGTAGATTTGTACCTAATATACGAGAGCCTGTTAGTTCATTAACCTGACTCCGGATGCGGTGGTCGACTGACTTAATGCAGAAGGGTTCAGTTCACGGAGTGTCGGGAACGTGTCCCGGGTGGTGTTTGTTGAAACTTAAACTTAACTACTCGTATTTCTTTGAGAATAGCGAAGTAATTAGTACTAAAATGACATAAAAGGGAAGTTTACGAAACGTCCTTATATCTGGTTGAGTTTCTGTCTACTATTTCCTCCATTCTCTTCATGGAACCAACGCTTGATGGACAAATCATTTCTATGAATTTTGTCGTAGGCATTCTCGGAATACCGCGTTTAAGAAAACATGCCAATTCAGTCAATCTTAAGGGTGGTGTGGAAAAGGCTAAAAATTAAAGGTTCTGATGTGGAACCGAAGGGAAATTACGATGCCAAAATGTGGTCTAGTTTTGGTCGCTTTTTGCGCCTTGTGCAGCTCTGAATAAGTGCTATATTACTCTAAAAGAGAACCATACTTTGGTAGTAAGAAAAATCCATAATTGCATTAAATACGTTGTGAGAACATGAAGCAAAGTTTTTAAGAAGAATGCTCAAGTTGATTTGTGGAGTTACATTTAAATTTGAATATTCAAGGCCTTTGGGAAACGTACTTTGGCTCTGGCCGAATGGATAATGATGCGAGAATCGGTGGAATGAAGAAAATGGAAGAAAAAACGCAAGAGCCCCGACTCCCCGAGAAAATTCACGCACAAGGCCTTTGTCTACTACAGAGCCCGCGTGGCACGAACTGGGGAACCCACGCACCAAAAGTCCCATGGAGTTTCACTGTTTGAAAAATTACTTAATTACAGACTCAAGAAAAGTATTACTTCTATTTCAATCATAAATGTACTTAGCA